>JXTB01000057.1:591354-661517 GCA_002914805.1 Parasponia andersonii
GCAGGATCGGAGAGGCGGGGGTGGCCACCTGCAAAGACTCTCCGATGCTTAAGTCAGTGGTTTTTCTTTGCGTTTTTGGTAGCAAGGAAAAAAGTGTATCAAATCAATTCATAAACTTATCTCTTTTTCGTGTTTTCTTCTTTTTTCTTCTGCTCTCAGATTGTCTTTTTTTTGTAAGTGCTTTTTTTTGTACTCTAGAAAGCATTCTCTCTTTCTTTGAATGCGCAGCTTTCATATATGTAGTCCTCTGATCATCAACAGTGTTCTTCTCCATCTTTTGAAAAGTAAAAATAATATATTCTTTAGTACCTTTCACTCCTGGATCTTAAAACCATCATGGACCGAGATTTCTGTGACCTCTTCTGTACTACCGCGGCCTGATTTCCGCCGCCTCCTATCGTTTCAATCCGTCAGGAGCGAGATTTGGGCACATCGCCGCTCTGTCAGGACGGCTTGTCCCTGCGCGCGCACCTACCCAGAAACGCATTAAATGCCCTGTCGGGGTCCGGAGCCGTGGGGCTGTCTTCCATTGCATCCAGTCTGAAGACCCTTGGGGCTTCTGTTCCCTGTGCCAGTTGAGGCGAGGGTCGCTGCCCCCCAGATAGCAGACCCTCGGGGTCTGATGATCCTTGGGGCTTCTGTTCCTTGTGCCAGTTGAGGCGAGGGTCGACGTTCCCAGACAGCAGACCCTTGGGGCTTCGGACCGCCAGCTGTCATGGACTTGAGGTCTGTCCGGTTGAGCCGTTTGGGATCAGTGATGGATTCTGCCTCAGGCTCGGAAGACCCACATGCCGATGCCGGGATCACGTGCGATCCGCGTGACCCTTCTCACGGTTCGAGGCTCGGGAATGGGTCCCACAATAAGCATAAATGTAACTACCCAACACACAATTATATTGTTTTTTTTTTTTGTTTTTTCTAAAAAAAATAGCTTGCAAACAATCATAAACTTTCAAATAATAGGATTATAAGGAAAAAAATATTAGCTTATGATTATCGTCTTGATGCTAGATTGGAATGTAATAATAAGTAAGATTAGTAAAATGAAACTCTTAAAAATAGTAAGTCTTCTTGTCTAACAAAATTAATAAAATATATTCTTTCTAAAAAAGTTAGAAAATATATTCTTTAAAAAAAACGTTCTTTAGAGGAACCCATGGCTGACATACCACAAGTCTTACCATCACTAACAGAGCTTAGATAATCCATGGAGAGAGCTATCCTGGTAGCAAAACAACTCTCAGACACGATTGACTCGACTCACCTCTTCCAAATCTACTCCCATCTCCACCAAACTCACAACCATCTCTTCATCTTTTTCTCCAAAGCCCAATTGACCCAACCCTGCTAAGAATTCCCTCTCCTCAACTATCTCCACCACTGCTGATGTTAAAGGCAACGAGTAGATACAAGTCAGTGACGACGATGTCATCAAACAAGAGTATTCTAGGGGCACTGTGGACAACATGGTGTTGAACAAATCAATAATTGCAGGCGCAATAGGAACAATGAAAACGCAATAGGAACAATGAAAAGGCAGCCGCAATAGGAATAATAAAAAGGGAAGCCGCAATAGGAATAGTAAAAAGGACAGCCGCAATAGCAATAGGGAAAAGAGCAGCCGTAATAGCAACAGTAAAAGATAGTGTTCACACTACTTTTTAAGTTCTATAAATACGGACAGCTTCATCACTTGTTTTGCATCCCATTCTAAATCCTCTTCCTTTCTAAGAGAGAATTCAAGCCTAAGAATTTCTCTTAGTGTTCTACTTGTTTTCTCCTAAATTGTTTAGAGAGAATTTTTCTCTTATTTTAAGAGAGAGATGTTCATTTGTTCTCTCCTTGAATTTAGAATTATAGTGAAATTCTTCACAGCCTTATCTGTGGCTATAGCCTAAATTAGGTGAACCACATTAATTTTTTTGTGTACCTTATTTTTTTCATTTTACCCAAATTTTCTCAACTCATATTTAAGCTGTATGTTATCGCTTCCGCAAAGCCGATCTCGATAAGATGGGGTATTATTTCATTAAAAATATGTGGCTAAAGGGAGGCAACCTTGGTGAAAGAAATAAGCTTGAATAATAATTGGTTTTATGGGTTCATTGAGGGATTTGATCCTTGTGCCACAAGGTTGAGAGCTCTAGACCTTGTGTATCAGTTTCATGGACGAGAGACAGAGGAAAACCAAAGTAAGAACAAAGCAAAGAACTTAGCGAGTTTTCTGTAATTTAGAGAGTGAGTTTTATTGATATTGAATGTTTGATTTATCTTTTGTGTTAACAGAGTCTACCAGATGAGAGATATAGTCAATTTGGTATCACACACCTTATTTTATCCAATTAAAGTCCTACAATTAGCGCACCGTTGATTCATAATCAGATGGCCAAGGTTAAATAGCTTTATATGGGGCTATATAATGGTAACCCTACTATTTACACACCCAAAAAAATATCATCTAGAAAAAATAGATTGGTGTATAATGATAAGATTACTAAATGAAACTCTTATAAATAATAAGTCTTTTTGTCTAACAAAATTTATAAAATATATTCTTTCTAAAAAAAGTTAGAAAACATTTATATAAAATATATAGAATAGTAAGTAAAACATAGAAAACATAATGTATATTACTTATGTCTTCAAAATTGTCACTACACTCTATTTCTTGAAAAAAAAAACAAAAATAATATATATTTCAAGTTCCCCTAAATGATTTAGTAACTACTAGTTTTTTCTTTTGGCATACATTAATTTTTAGAAAAAATAATGACCACCTCTTTGGATAAAGATGAGAAATTCACACATTCTCATCAACCAAATTTTCTCTCCTTTGCCAACTTTTACCATATTCATTACCAAAAATACCAAATTAAAGTTAAGATTTAAACCTTAATAACAATCTTACCTTTTCTTCAATACTCCAGTTTCTCGTTGGAAGAGTATTTGTAAACTTATTCGAATTTTCAACCTCATAGCATTATTCAGGTAACAAAAAAAATAAGAAAAAAATATCATCTAAAATATATATCTAAGAACAAAACTAAATTTGAATGCAATAATAAGTAATATTATTAAAATGAAAATCTTCAAAGTAATAAGTTTTTTTATCTAAAAAAATTGATAATATATACTCTTTTTAAAAAATTAGAAAATATTTATGTATAATGTATAGAGAAATAACTAACACATAGAAAATGTAATATTTGTCACTTACGTTTTCAAAATTGCGATAGCTATTTATTTCTTGAAAAATGAAAAAGAAAGAAACTAAAATCAACAAATATTTCAAGTTCACCTTATTGTTTTGGTATTTATACAAGTCCTTTCACTTGGCACTGGACATACTAAATATTTATATAAGCCAACAACCACCTCTTCTGACAGAGAGGAAAAGTTCACATATATTAACAACTAACTTTTCCCTCATTTACCACTTTTTACCATATTTATCACCAAAAATATCAAATTATTAATTATTCATATATATATATATATATATCCACAACACATAAATTTGCTACTTAAACTTTAATAACAACCGTATTTATCTTCAAGATTCCTTTACCCGGAGATGTCTCCATAAACTTTCTCCAATTTTTAGCCTCATAGCAATAAATCTTCATTTAAAATTAACCAACCAACATAAAGTAAAAAAAATAAAAAAATATATATTATACAAAACAAAACAAAAAAATGTAAAATATTTTTGTAATAAAGATTGAAATTTATTTATCTGGTTGTCTTATAATTTAACCAACTAACCTTAATATACAAGAGTCGTTGAATCACAATTTAATGTCAACATATGGATATTCTTTTTTTTTAGCCCAATATACCAAGCTCATATGAGTCATATCTTATTGGAGGTTTGGTGTATGTTTCATTTCACCTGCATTCTCCTTTTTGTGCTTATATTATTGATTGTATACATTGTTTATTTACTTTAAAATAAATTCCAATGTAATTAAAAAGTTTTTCCTAATAAAAAATGAAATAAAATTTATTGTCAACCCCGCTTAGATAAAATAGAAATATGATGTACGCTATCTTGAGAAGATTTCCCTATTTCATTTTATCTATACAAATCCTAATTGTGTGATAATAAACAAAAATACGAGAAGTATCCAATGACTCTCAATTAAAATACTAAAACCTAATATGACCATAGGTAATCTCAATAGAAGGTAAGATTACGATACATTACGGATAGACATAATAAAAATATAATAATTTATTTCATTTAAATAGTATTGTCACCTTTTTATTATTTTTTTTAAAGAAATAGTTAATCATCTTATTAATCCTTATTCATCTAGCGATGTAAATAGGGTTGAACGAGACCAGAGAGTGGCGTCCCAGCCGCCGATTTTCGCCCTCATTTTTCCTCGGCTCCATCCTCATTTACATGGGGACAAGGTGAGAAATACCTAAGTTTCTGCTTTAAAACCTATTTATTAAAAAATATTTTGAAAAATTAAGAAAAGACTAAGTAAATGTTTTTAAAAAATATTTTTTAATGTTTCTAAATACAAATATCATGAGATTTGTGTGTACACTATTATTATATGGGATATCTGAAATTTGGGTGTTCTATAATTTAAGCATTAAAATTTAGACTCTGTAAAATAATATTATAAGATTAAGAATTTCTGAAATTTATTTAGAAAGAAAAAACATTAATATCCTCAATTAAAACTAGATTAATCCACATTATTCATCTTAATTTTAAGAATATTATTATATTTTATTAATTAAAATTATTCAAAAAATTAATCAATTAATTTTCAGAAATTCTCAATATAGTATTATTTTGCAGAATCCAAATTTAAGATTTAAATTATAAAATATTCAAATCTTAGGATATATATTTTTTTTTTTTGCAGTTATTCTTTATTATATCCGACAAGTTTTAAACATAATATATAAATGCATATATGTATGCGTTGGAGTGGGGAATACAATCTCGAACATGCCCCGGTCCCATTTTTGACATCCTTGTATGCTTACGTTTTAGTTCTTAAAAATGGTATAAACTTGCACCTCTGCTATGTTTTTCACTTAGTTTTATCCATTAAATTTTTAAATATCCAATACACTACTCAGAATACGAGAACATGTCATAAAATAATGACTTTGTATTTCAACTTTTTCTTTTTTTCTCTCTTTTTTTTTTTTAAAAAAAACGAAATCCAATATGTTTTAAGAAATATGAGAAAACCCCTTAAATTTAGTTTTTTCTTTAATTACTGTAGAACACCTTATAATTTGACTATATTTGAAATCTAACATTTTCATGTAAACCAAAATTAGGTAAAATAAAGAAATAACAAAATTATTCTTAGCCGATGATAGATTTAAGTTTATATTATGACTGAAAATAAAATTGGGACTCATAGAATTAATTAATGTCTAATTATATATTTTGTTTATGATTATGATTATTTTATGCTGAAAAATTAATAATTCGTAACAAACAATCGAATAACTCAGATGCCATTATTATATAATTTAAAAATTCTGTGGGCAAAGTAGTAATACTTATACTATAATTCCGGGAGAAAGGCCATATTTAAGCGTTTTAACATTATTATCTGAAACGCCGTCGTTTTGTGACCAGATGCACAACGAACGAAAGGGCCGGGGAGAAACACGTGGTGTAATCAGACTTAAGAGACCACGGGAGAAGAGTAGACGGTAGAAAAACACCAAAGGATTATGTTAATGGAAAATCCAACCAGAAATAATAGAGACAGAATATAATATATTAATTAATAAAAATATAAAAAATAAAATAAAAATTAAAAACGAACGGTGTTGATAAAGCTCATTCTCTAATCTGAGTCGTCTCCTACCTCCTCTCTTCTCCAGCGTCCGATTCCATTCCCACCGATCTAAAGCCCTCTCCCACTCTCGCGCCCATTTTTACAAATCAATCACTGGTAGTAACTTACAAATACACACACACAACACCTCTCTTTTTCTCTCTCTTATTACTCGCTTTCTCTCTCTCTCTCTCTCTCTCTCTATATCTATATATATATATATATATTTATATATATCTAGTTTCTTTGTGTGTCACTTTCGCTGCGGAGCTAGGGTTTGCGTTTTTGTTTCTGATGATGATGATGATGATCGTGTTGTTGTTCCGTGGTTGTTGGGTTAGGGTTTCGGGTGTGCAGCAGCAGCAGCAGCGGCAGCGATGGCGGAAGCTCCGGCGAGTCCAGGTGGAGGGAGTCACGAGAGCGGTGACCAGAGCCCTCGCTCCAATGTTCGCGAGCAGGATCGGTACCTTCCCATAGCCAATATTAGCCGGATCATGAAGAAGGCCCTTCCTGCTAATGGAAAGATCGCTAAAGATGCTAAGGAGACCGTACAGGAGTGCGTCTCTGAGTTCATTAGCTTCGTCACCAGCGAGTATGGAGAGATCGAATTTCACTTCAATTTTTTCTGTTTTGAATTTGGCTTAAATTGTTGGGCTTGTTTTTTAATTTGAATTATGGTTTAGGGCGAGTGATAAATGTCAGAGAGAAAAGAGGAAGACAATTAATGGTGATGACTTGCTTTGGGCTATGGCAACTTTAGGGTTTGAAGACTATATAGATCCCCTTAAGATTTATCTCACCAGATACAGAGAGGTAATTCCCAATACCCTTGTGCTCTTTTGTGCTTTATCTTAATATCTAATTGATTGCTCAGTCTTATTACTTGGGTTCTTAACACTGAATTTTATACTTGTTTTTTTGCCAATTTCATTTTGGTTATTACTATCCTTTAACAAGTTTCTCTGCAAGCTCAAACTAACGAACTCTTTTGCTTGGTTTGCTTTTGGTGTCCCATTTGGATGTCGCAGATGGAGGTAAGTTAAGAATGTTCATATTCAGTTACATTTTCATTTTTTGATTTTTTTTTTCCTTGAATTGATATGTTTTTGGAGTTAATTCTTTCCTATTTTGCGAATTCTGATATCTGACAGGGTGACACCAAGGGATCAGCTAAAGGTGGAGATGCTTCTGTTAAGAAGGATATTCAACCTAGTCAAAATGCTCAGGTTGATTATTATCTATGTTTTTAAATTTTTATTTCAAATTTTATTGACGAGGGTATATATATATATATATATATATATATATATATATATGTATAGGTTGCCAATCCAATAGGTATTTTTTTCTTTTACCTATGGGTAGGTATTTTTTTTTTAACCGTTGGATACCATCTAATGGTGATCCAATGACTATAATGAAGTGTATAAAAAGACGTGCATCATTAATGCTTTTTCTCTCTCTTACTTTTTACAATAGAAATTACTTTTTACAATAGAAAAATGCTAAATTTTCATTGGCCAAATTGATACCTATGCATAGGTAAAAAAAAAAAATACCTACTGGATTGGTGCCCACATATATATATATATATATATATGCTGCAAAGTTCATAAAGTTTTAATGTCTATTATGAATCTTTCAGCTTGCCCATCAAGGTTCTTTCTCGCAAGGTGTTAATTATACAAATTCACAGGTAAAATCTCTCTTCCTCTCCTAGTAACTATCGTTATTGTTATTACCATTGATATTGCCCTCATAAGGTCAAAACTCACTGGTGTTAAGAGTGTAAATAGGACTTTTCCATTTCTTATACACATTATAGCCAAAAAATATTTAGCCTCAAGTTAGTGAAGCAATTTCTTCCACTTTACTTTATTTTATGTTTTGTCTGAATCAAATTGCTTTTACGATTGATGTACATACTGTGTAATACCTGTTGCATGCATACACTAGTATGTACTTAGTAACTTTCTGATAAAATGGTATTGGCTCCTTCTCTATTTCCTTGTTGTAATAGCAAAGTGATTATAGGGAACAGTTTTCTGCTCAAACAGGGATTTTTATTAGTGCTTAATAGGGGAAAATGTTATTTTAGGTAGCCATTCAGTAAGAATGATGCTAGTTTTTGTGATGTACTTTTCAAGGGATTTTTTTTTTTCCTCTCCTTTTAATGCACTCATTGAATTTGATTTCACAACTTAAATGAGGGGAGACAAATTTTTCTACTTGCCAAAACTTCCTTCATTTTGGTGGATCCAATGGAGAACCTTCAATAGAATGATAGGGAAGGAAGGGGAAATTGAACTTGTATGATGGACATTTTTCTATGGATGTTTCGAGTAATGATTCTAAGATATGATAGTTGCTTTAACATATAGGAGAAAGACATGTATATATGATATTATTATTAGATATTTTTTAACAAGAAACTGACATAAAAGACAAGAGCAGCAGGAAACTTATTGTACTTGCATATAAAACTTTAAATGATGAGAAGTGAAAAAAGGAAGCTTATTCTTTGGGCTAGGATTTGTGGTATGGGTAGGTTAATTGCACTGATCTGACTCTTGGTACTTGCATTGAATTACCATATAGCTTGTTTAACTCTCAGTAACGCTTTTAGCTGGATTGGAAAAAGATTATCCTAAATCATCTAAGGGGGACAGTGAGGAATTCACTAGGTAGCAACTTACTGAATTAAGATTCGCCTTGATAGTTGCATTCTTGTTCTGAAATGTGTATTGTCTTCCCTTTGCTATGCAATCAGCTTCTTCCCTTTTATCTTTGTTTGCAAGTTGTGAATGAATTTGTTTGCTGGTTCTAATACTCCCTATATCCGTCTAATGAATGTAGTCACAGGCTCAACATATGATGGTTCCTATGCAAGGCACGGAGTAGAGATTGGTACTTCTTCAGTCAGTGCCATGAATGGAACTTCCCATTGAAGAAGATCTCGGTCCTTGCCCACAACAAATTCATATTAAGTTATTTCTCTAATGTGAACACTGACATGTTTGGGTGGTTTTGGTGCCCCATGTCTATTATATTGTGGTAATGTTTTGTATATTGAGAAGTCATTTGGGTAGATTGACTATTTAAGGAGTGTGCTGTAAATCTTGGGAGCGTCTAGTATTCTGTCATTTGTGTAACTGTTAATTTCTAGGACTATTGGTATGGAATTGGTTTGGAAATATATGCTATTTCAATATTTGCAAGGGAAATGTCAAGATATGACATTTTTGCAGCTTAATAATTGAGGTTTATTCCAATGGATACCAAGCTATAAGAAGAAATATTGTACAGGTAATTTTTTGAGATTGAAATCGCAAGCTATAGAAAGGTATACAATATCTTTAAAATTGTGTAAATTCTAGACTCCCTACAGAGCTGAAATCATGCAGAATTGATTCATTGATATAACGAATTGGCAATGTTTTATTAAAAAGCTAATTGACCTGCAATAGTTTTTGAAATTAAAGTCCTGGCAAATTTTTGGCTTTTGAGTAGCGACATAAGATTTTCGAATGCTATTTGTTGTGGTTTGCCTTTTTGAATGATTTTAACGTGTAGAGAGAGATGCTTGAAACTTTACGGTCAATGCTGGAGTCTGTCGATTTGGAATAAGAAAAAGGCTAGATATTTGTTTTGCTACATATGACGAAGTAATTTTCTTGTTGACACGTTGTCCTTGGTGCTGGTCCTAGTAACTTCTTTCGTTTTTTCCACTTTTCTTGTCAAAAAGACAAATGAGTGTTCTTTCATCAAAGTAAAAACGTAAACAACGGTTATAACAATGATGTTCAAGTATTTTAAATCATCTTGATTTTTTTACCTCTCCATAGGAAAAGACTCGGGAGACTGAATACTTTTTCAATGTAGACAATGATGTTCGTTTATTTTTAGGATAGCAAGGAAACTTTCGTGAAATTTCCTATTATCAACATCTGATAATGTAGAGGTGGGGATTTCTATTTGACCCTTTTATACAATTATTTTTTGAACTACTGTTGTGTTTTTCCGTCATTGAAGAGACTAGACTGGTATGAAAAAGTGTTGGTGTTGATATGGACGTTTCTTATTATAAGGCACAGTTAAGTGCCCTATGTTAAATATCTCCACCTTCAACGATTGCCCTTAGACATGGCTTTTAACTAAAGTAAGACTTAAGTACATTTCTTTATATAGTTTTCATATAACAACAAATATGTATTTCATTAAAAAACTTTCTGTGGGCAATGCAATATACAAATATGAAATCTAATATAACTGAGTAAACATGCTGAGAAATATGAGTTTTTATGGTTGTGAGGACCAAATTCCACGTCAAGAGTTTACTTTGGCGTGGCCACAAACAACTCCATACTTATACGTCAACATAGTCTGCTTTTATTATGAACCAATCCCACAAATTCCTTCCCCTTTACGTAGTGGATTTCTAGCTCAATACACCTTGAGAATCAGCATAATTTGTTCTTTGTTAAAAGCTACATACAAGGAAGAAAATTTCCACCCGGCTAAACTGGAGCATACCACTCAAAAGAAGGAACCCAAGTAATGCATAAATGGATAAACATTATATATCCTAATTTTTATATCAAATTTTTTGTATCAATATACATAATAATACGTAAGTTATTCCTGACTAATTAGTATGTCAAAATTTATCACAAATAAATTAAATATTATCACAAATCAATTAGTGATAAATTATATGCCACATGTAAATATTAAAAATTTGGTACAAAAATTAGTACCTTAAACATTATTATGCATAAATATATCATCTATATTATAAGTTAAAAGAAAAAGAAATTAAGAGAAATTATGGTAGGAATCTACAATTTTTCTTTTCGGTATAGAAATATAGATTATAAAGTTTTTATAAGTTCCGTAGAGAACGTTGTTTTCTAAACTAGTAACTTTCCTATATAATACAGTCTAACAACTCAATTTTAATTCACTATTTGAAAAAGATTAAACTCTTCGATCAAGGGATAAAAAGCATTAAGTTACAGGTTCAAAAATTTGAATAAGATTAATTGAGATATAACAAAATCAGGGTTGTTCTTTTACCATATAATTGGACTGGCCATCGAAAAAGCGGAAAACATAAGAAATTAATATAAACTTGTCATAGTATTAGGTGATTATGGTGGTCACTTGAGGTGACACAAAATAGTAATCCATTGCCAAATTCCAATAATAACTTACATTTTTTTTAATTAGGTGATAACAGTAATCACTCGAGGCGACTCAAATTCGTATAGATTTTTCAATTTCAAAAATGTAATTCTCTTTACATCCAAACGTAATACCTCAATTCCCCAAATCCTCTTTCCTAAAACTTATTTATACCTAAATTTCTCTTTACTTAATTTCACTTGGGTCTAACCGTCTAAGTTGAGGCATCCCCAGGGCCCAATAAACAACAAAAAATGGGCTGGGCCCAATGTCGAAAACGACATCAAACATGAAAAGGCGGTGCTACACCATCAATCTAATCCAACGGTGAAAAAATCTCATCACATTCAACAACACTTTCTCTCCTTCTCACAATCTTCTCCCTGCCACGTCACCCATTTTTCTAATCCCATGACTAATCCGACCTAATCAACCAATCAAACCCCGACGTCTCAGGCGTACTACATTAATTACCATGCACCTGAAGCACACCAAATCAATCAGCCTAAGCTTTTGATAGAATCAAATTAAAATCTAAACCAGTGATAAAATCATATAAATATTCAAAAAATAGTGATATATATATATATATATCTATCTATCAAGCTTTGGTAGTAAAAAACTTGCGCCGTGTAGTCTCTATAAACCTTTTCATCACCATCACCATCGCCATCGCAGTCTGTAATTTAATCTTTCAGAGCAAGCATCTGCTAAGAACAACAGGACCACGTCGTTTCGCCCCCCAAGAAAAACCCTGATAAAGAACAATTCTTTTTTTTTTTTTTTTGGGAGGTCTTCGACTCCTTCGAAGACCGATTCCGGCAATAAGGTACCCGAAAAAGAAAATTTTGGTGGAATTTTCTATTTTGATCATAATTTTTCCGATTGATTGTCCTGTGTTGATATCTTGCTCCCTTTGTTTTTGGCTATTGTTACTGCACATGCACTTGTATGTTGGAGAGACTGGAATGAGTAATTGAGTGCATATGTATAAATATATTTATATATATATATATATATGTGCATATAAAGTTTGCATTACCCTGGTGGTGAATCCCTGATGAGTCTGTTGATATGTGAATAAGCGAGACTCTAAAGTTTGGTTCTTTTTGATTATTTTGTATCGGTTTTCCTTGTTGGCGGTGCGGTCCTTTGTTTTGGTCATCCCTTATTTGGTTTCAAGTATGAAACTGATTACAACGGGTTCTTTTTGGGTGCTTAATTGCGTCTGGTGCTGGTCATTAGATAAATTTTGATTTAGGGTTTTTGGGTTGGAGAAAAATTGTTCATTTAATAGAAAATAGTTTCAGTTATAGCATTGTAACCTTTTTATGTTCTTCTCCCTGTACTTTTTTTAATTGGATTTCTGGGTTATTCGCGTTTTGATGATTTGTTCATGATATTGCCTGCAATATTTGAGTGTTGATTTTTGCTTAGTTTCATCTAGTTTGACTATATTTTTTTTGATCATGGAGGTGTGTAGTCATTGGATTTCCTTTTGGTTTCAGACTAAGTAGTCAATGGGGAATCGTGGGCAGAAGCGTGCTGAAACAGTTGAAGACTTGCCCGCCGATAAGCGGGCATGCAATTCTCTGGAGTTTAGACCGAGTTCATCAAACTCATCGGTTCAAACACATCTAAATTCTACTAATTCGACAGCTGAAACCAATGATCATGATATGGATACTTCATCATCTGCCTCGGAGTCTAGTCGGTCGGAGGGAGAACCCGAAAAGGATTCAGCATACGGGTCTTGTGATTCTGATGATGCAGAGCAAAGACACTCTGATCTCCGAGACTATCAGAGGAGGAGATCCTCTGGTGATCATGGCAAATTTAAGAGGATCTTAGCCACTCTGGGTGAAGAAACAGAGGATTCTGGGCAGTTAGCTGTGCTTACTGAGCTATGTGAAGTATTATCATTCTGCACAGAGAATTCGCTCTCAAGCATGACATCCGACTCCTTGTCTCCTCATCTTGTAAAGCTTGCAAGACATGAGACTAACCCGGATATAATGCTTTTGGCTATAAGGGCTATAACTTATCTATGTGATGTTTATCCTCGATCATCAGCTTTCCTTGTCCGACATGATGCGGTTCCTGCTCTTTGCCAAAGATTAATGGCTATTGAATACTTGGATGTCGCAGAGCAGGTAAAGTGGCTGTTTCACCTTAGTCTTGTACAAGGAAAGCATGCTATTTTGTGTGGTGTTAAATTGTTAATACCTTGCTTATGTACATGTAGTGTCTGCAAGCATTGGTGAAAATATCGCGGGAGCAACCACTTGCATGTTTGCAGGCTGGTGCAATAATGGCTGTCCTGAACTTTATCGATTTCTTCTCAACAAGCATACAGGTAACATAATGGCTATTATAAAATGTGTCTGTGAGCTTTGAAAATTTTGATTATGCAGTGCTCAAATTCATTTGTACCCTGTCTTTTTGGAGGCATGAGGAATTTCTTTAAAGCCTTTGTTTTCTCTGCATCAGAGAGTTGCTCTTTCCACCGTGATGAATGTATGTAAGAAACTTCCTTCTGAATGTCCCTCTCCTTTCATGGAGGCTGTTCCAATATTATGCAATCTTCTTCAGTATGAAGATAAACAGGTACTTGAATTGTTCAGAATTACAGTGCAAACTTTTCTTGTTTTGAGATCTTTATTGACCTCGTACGTCTGGTTTAATTCTCAGCTTGTGGAAAATGTAGCTATCTGCTTGATTAGAATTACTGAGAGAGTTAGTCGGTCTTCTGAGATGCTGGATGAACTTTGTAAGCATGGGTTAATTCAGCAAACTACTCATCTTATAAAGTCAAATAGCCGAACTACTCTGTCACTACCAGTTTATAATGTACGTTCTTTTGTTACTCATGTCTTTAGGGATTGGTTTTATGTCATTTGGATTCCTCACTTTAAGTGATGGTCTGAATATTCTGTTTTGGATGGCAGGGGTTGCTAGGGGTACTAGTCAAGCTTTCTTCTGGTTCAACTCTAGCCTTCAGGACTCTGTTTGAGCTAAATATAAGCGGCATATTGAAGGATATATTGTCTAATTATGACCTCTCACATGGAGTTTCTCCTCCTCATATAGTTGACGGGCAAGGAAACCAGGTTCACATCTTAACCTGTTGGTCATGCTTTGCCCTCAATGGTGATGACCGTTGTGTTTATTTTCAATTTCATTATCTCGAGAATGAAAAGTGTGTTTTGCCTTCCACTACTTTGTATGGAAAAACATGCAAGATATTAATCTAGTTATATATTTTTCTCTCTGTGAGGAGATGATATTGGTATCTCGTCTGTTTAATATGATTTGCACTGAGAGTATGACTACAATGAATTCAGCTTAGAGTTCGTTCTTGTACTAGGTCGGGCTTTGAATACTGCTACTCTTTGATTAGTTTTTCTTTTCACTTATCGGTTTTTAGTTAGTTTTTCTTTTCACTTATAGGTTTTTAGTTCTTTTAGGAATTATAATAAAAATGGTCTATAATAATTAAACAGGAGTAATGGTATGAAAATTCCAATGCTTCTCACTGCAGATATACGAAGTGCTAAAGTTACTTGATGAGCTTCTTCCTACTTCAACCGGTCAAGATGCGCCAGAGTTGTTCGATAAGGAATCTTTTCTGAAAAATCAACCTGAACTTCTTCAAAAGTTTGGGGTGGACGTTCTTCCTTTGTTGATCCAGGTTCATATCTGATAGATTATGGTTGAATTCTGATTTTAACACTGTATACTAATAATGCTTAACTCCTTGTATAGGTGGTTAATTCTGGTGCAAATTTATATATTTGCTATGGCTGCCTTTCTGTTATCAACAAGTTGATTCAATTGAGCACAGCTGACATGCTTGTTGAATTGCTTAAGAATGCTAACTTTTCAAGGTGACTGAGATTCTCTTATTTTAAAACTAGCGTACATGAATAACATTTCACTACTGCTTACAGCTTCTCTTTTTATCTGGCAGTTTCTTGGCTAGTGTATTTACTAGAAAGGATCCCCATGTTTTGATATTGGCGCTGCAGATGGCTGAATTGATCCTCCAAAAGCTTTCTCATCTTTTCTTGAACTCTTTTGTAAAAGAAGGCGTCTTTTTTGCCATTGATGCTCTGTTAACACCAGAAAAGTGTCCAGCATTAACCCCAGAGAAATGTTCGCAATTGATGGTCCCCGTGGCTTGTCGGACACAGTTCTCATTTGATATGAGTCAAAAGTCAGCTTCCAGGGAGGTCCTTACGTGCTTATGTTACACTTTTGCTTCTGGTAGTTCAGTTCCAGTGTCCGAAAGAAATAGCTGCAAGCTTGAAAAAGATTCTGTTTGCAATCTTGCTAAGCATATAAGAACCACTTACTTCTCATCAGAATTATTTGACTCTGACAAAACATTGACCGATGTTCTTCAGTCGCTCAGAACTTTTTCTACGGTATTAAGTGATATGTCTAACGTCTCCATGAAAAGCGAAGGTCTTGATCAGCGCGAAGAGAAATTCTATGGTATATTGCGTCAACTGATCACAAAGCTTAATGGAAAGGAGCCCATCTCCACGTTTGAGTTTATTGAAAGTGGAATTGTCAAATCATTGGTTAATTACCTGTCAGATGGCCAGTATTTGAGAAGACAAAGGGAATGCTGTGCTAATCACAGTAATGTTGATGCCATAGAGAACAGATTTGAAGTGTTGGCAAAATTATTTGTATTTTCATTAGACCCACTGTCTCAGGACTTGCCCATATCGGCATTAGTACGAAAATTACAAAATGGACTATCTTCTTTGGAAACTTTTCCTGTTATTTTGAGTAATAACAGGATGAGGAATTCATTTGCTACTGTTCCAAGTGGACGTTGTACAATGTATCCTTCTCTTAGAGTTAAGTTTGTGAGAGGAAAAGGAGAGACATGCCTTAATGATTATGCTGAAGATTATGTGACTGTTGATCCCTTCTCTTCAATGGATGCCATTGAAGGATTTCTGTGGCCTAAAGTCAAGAGTGAAGCACTGAAGGACATTACCAAACCACTGATGCAAGATTTGGGCCAAGTAGAAAAACTTCCACTTCAAACATCAGCAGCTGCAAGTTCTAGCCCAGATGGAAGTCTAGATGACAGGGGATTTGATAGCATGTTGACGGATTTGCCTGAGATGCAGGTACCATTCTTGTATTTGTTAAGTTTTCAAGAAATAACTCGACAATGGCCTTCTTTTCTTTGTCTGACTGTATGCTAGTTTTATTCTATCCTTTCTTTATTTCCTTTATTAATTTTCCTTCTCTTGCAGGGGCCCTGAGTGGGGTTTGGGGTGAAGGGTTGGTTGGGTGGGGCATTTCTCATTTTCGTTTGAATTAATGTTAGTTGCATATCTTTAATCTCAGTTACATATTTTGCAGGAGGTTCAGGCTGTTTTGTCACAGTCTGCAGCACCTGAGCAAGCAGTCAATTCAGGAGAGATGACTCCTGGAGCGATGTCTCAGGAATCTGCAGATGAAGAACTTCAATTTTCTTCAGAGGCAGATACTAACATGAAAAGGGACTTCTCTGCATCTTGTAGCAGCAGTGAAGCTGCTTCGCCAAAATTGTTGTTTTATCTTGAAGGGGAACAGCTAGAGCGGGACTTGACATTATACCAGGCAATAATGCAAAAACAAATCAAAGAACATGAAGCTGTTGCCAGCACAAGATTGTGGAGTCAAGTTTACACCTTAACATATAAAAAGTCGGTAAATCAGCCGGAAAATCGTAAAGAATGCTCTTGTTCCATTCAAAAGTCTGGTGTATCTGATAAAATTGGGAAACATTTGCTGCGAACTTCATTTTTCTCCAGCATGTTTGCTTCTGATCTAGCTTCTGACTCGGAGAAATCAAGTCCTACTTATGATATATTGTATCTGCTGAAATGCTTGGAAAGGATGAACAGGTTTATTTTTCATCTGATATCTCATGGAAGATTGGGTGCTTTTGCTGAAGGAACCCTTGATGACTTGGATAATTTAAAGATAGCTGTACCTTCAGTGCCACAGAATGAGTTTGTAAGTAGTAAGCTGACAGAAAAACTGGAACAGCAGATGCGGGACTCTATGGCAGTGTCCATTGGTGGTTTGCCTTCTTGGTGCAATCAGATAATGGCTTCATGTCCCTTTTTATTTAGTTTTGACGCAAGATGTAAATACTTTCGGTTGGGAGCATTTGGTCAGTTGCCACTATCTCATGGTGATTCTGCAGTGGCAAGTGAGAGGAGACAAAGTTCTAATGGCTTGCCTCGTAAGAAATTTTTAGTTTCCCGTGACAATATTCTGGAAGCTGCTAAGCAAATGATGGAACTGCATGCCCACCATAAGGCTCTTCTTGAGGTGGTATTTAATGAAGAAGTTGGTACCGGTATTGGTCCAACATTGGAATTCTTTACCCTGGTTAGTCATGAATTTCAGAAGACTGGACTGGGCATGTGGAGGGGTGATCATGGATCTTCCACCTCTAGTACTAGCTTGCAGCCTGAGAGTGGAGAGTTTGTGATTTGTCCTTTTGGTCTATTTCCTCGCCCATGGTCATCTTCTAGAGATGCATTTGACGGGATTCAGTTTAGTGAAGTAATCAAAAAGTTTGTCCTCTTAGGGCAAATTGTAGCAAAGGCCCTTCAAAATGGAAGAGTTCTGGATCTGCACTTCTCAAAAGCCTTCTATAAACTTATTCTTGGGCAGGTAGTCAGGCGCTTTTTTTTTTTTTTTCTATTTAATGTGCTTGCATTGCATGTGAGCTTTACTCTATTTGTTATGCGTGCGTTTTATTATTCTGGCTTTTTGAAGTTTATGTGTATTTTGTTTGTTTATTATTCTTTAGGAACTCAGTATGTTTGACATCCTGTCATTTGAACCCGAGCTTGGTAGGACGTTGCTAGAGTTTAAGGCACTTGCAGATAGAAAACTCTTTCTGGAATCTACAGGTGGAGAAATTTCCTCATTTAAATTTGATTCATGCTTCCGGAATACAAGAATTGAGGATCTTTGCCTCGATTTTACACTTCCTGGGTATCCTGATTTTCTTCTTGCTTCTGGACCTGATCACGAAATTGTAAGCTCTCATCTGTTATGATCTTGTTCATTTTTTTAATGTCTTTAATTTTGCTAAAGTGATACCTTCACTTTGTCCATGTTTTCTTAGGTAACTATGAGAAGCCTGGAGGACTATGTTTCACTTATTGTAGATTCAACTATAATTGCTGGAATATCGAGACAAGTGGAAGCATTTAAATCTGGATTTAATCAGGTATTAGCATTGTGCACTTTCTTTGCCAGCATAGAGTGGATTGTAAAACCATTTGATTCATTTCAACATATGAAACTGGGTGTGGAATAAGCACGTGAGTTTTTTTTTTTTTTTTTTTTTCCGTTTAATTTATATTTTTTTTTATAGAAAAATCTATTACCACATCTTTCGTCACCGCATTCTAATAACTCTAAACTTTAGTTTCCCATGAACAAAAAATAATTGCTTTGTTCATGATAAATACAAAGAAGTATATGGAAGAGAATCTTAGAGGGAGATGGAGGAGAATTGGTCATACTTATTTAATGGATAGGATCAATGGAATTAAACCATTGAGATAGAGATTTTAGTTGATCTTTTTTCTCTTGTTGCTTTTACTTCTGTTGCCTTTAAAGTACAATATTAAGACACTAATATTCTTGCACAAATGTAGGGCTCTAAATTACATGGTCTCTCTTCCCTCCCCCTTTCCAGTTAGACATCAAGTGATTTTGTTATCTTTGATTCTTCAGGTTTTCCCTATCGAGCAACTTCAGATCTTTACCGAAGAGGAATTGGAACGCTTACTATGTGGAGAACATGATTCTTGGGCCGTATGTTATTAGTCACTTCAGTTGATCAAATTGCACCAAGGGATATAGATTGACCTCACTAAGTTTGTCTTGATCTTGATTCTTCTTTTATTATTTTTTAAATTTTTTGATAGGTTGATGAGCTCGTTGATCATGTCAAGTTTGATCATGGATACACTGCTAGCAGTCCTCCTGTGGTTAATGTTAGTATTGTTGCGCCTTTTTGTTTTTGGTTTTTCTATTTTTTTTCATTTTTATTTATTTAAATGCATTTCTGTCTGTTTAACTTGCGTGGTTTCAAATTTTGGAAATTTCAGTTGCTGGAAATCATACAAGAGTTTGACAAGAAACAGCGAAGAGCATTCTTGCAATTTGTGACTGGGTCACCTCGCCTACCCCCAGGAGGTCTGGCATCTCTTAATCCGAAGTTGACTATTGTTCGTAAGGTTAGTACTTTTAGTATTTATCATCCATTCCATTCCGTGTTTTGGTCATCATTTAATCTTCTCATCATCCGTGGGGTGTTTTCTGCAGCATTCTAGCAGCTGGGTAGACACAGACCTCCCGAGTGTGATGACTTGTGCCAACTACCTTAAACTGCCGCCATACTCCTCAAAAGTGACAATTTTGTGCCTTTATACGCTGTTCTAATTCAAACTCCTCATAGAGAAACATAGAACAGATTTGTTTCACTCATAATGTTTCTTTTCTTTTTTGTTCAGGAGAGGATGAAAGAGAAGCTCTTGTATGCGATAACTGAAGGGCAAGGATCATTCCACCTCTCGTAGGCAGGCTTAGAACTGTGAATTTGTAAGTACTAGAGTAGGTGCCGATTACGGGCGGTGTCGATAAAAATGGTGGCCAGTGATGACTGAAGAGGGAGCTGACTTGCCTTGGAACAAGAGGAGGCTCTTTTCTTCACTAACTGGTTGGAATTGGTTAATATCAAGTCAATGTAGATAAGTTTGATTTAGTTTTATAGGGAAAATTGGTATAGATGGTTTGCAGTCTCAGGATTTGGTTTTCAAAGCTGTACAGTGATCTTTCATCATAACATCAAAAGAAGTTTCAGATCAAGTAAAGTTTGCTCTTTATATTTTGCTAGTAATTTGGCAAATGGCTTGTTAGTTTATACAGTTCCAGGGAATAATAATTTATCAAAATGTCCTTGTACATACATTATATATCTTTCCAAACATTTATGTTACATATGAAAAGATGGATATGTTGTGATTATAATAACGAGAATACAGCAACTAATGTCGTTTTGATGATTAAACGTCCTCATGAGAAGAAATTTCAAGTGCCATTTCATTTATATCAAATTACATATCCAAAGAGAGATTATGTCCCAATATTGTGTCCTACTCCGATCAAACACATTCGACCATTGGTTGCGTGTAAAATAAGGAAAATAGAAGCAAAAAACTAAAAAGCCACTTCGTAGTATTGTTCCCTATGGTGTAATGTGTGCAAGTGCAACACAAACTTTGTCATCATTTACTATCACAAATTCTGTTATCAATAACAGTGGAGTAAGCTGTATTATTTATTTTGCATGAGTGATATTACGTCCCTATGACAAAATTGCAATTTTGAATTAGCTAATAAAATCATGCACGCAGAGAGAGAAAAAAAAAAAAAAAAAAAAGAAGAACTTGCTTATGTGAAGCATATATTTTAAAATATTACAGAATCCTTGTCAAAATGATGGATTTAAAAAAAAAAAAAAAATCAAGTTATAACTAAATAAACTGTGACGATACAGTAATAGTTGAGTAGAGTAACCAATAAGATGGTGACAAACAAGAGGACAGAATATACTCGACGTAGTACATCTCACTTCCACTCACTGACTTCACTTCCCATTATCTTCTTCTTCTTCTTCTTCAAAGCTAAGTAGCTACGCTCTGTCAGTCCCAATAGATGGACCAGTCATGAACGCCAAGCCATCACTTCCATCACCCTTAACCCCACCATCACCATCATCGTCACGCTCCTCCTCTTCATCTTTAACCTCAAACCCATTTCCATTAGCCCACTGGGCTTCTGCCCCAACCTTCTCTTCCGCCATAACCACCTCCTCCACCTCCACTTCCTCCTCCTCCTCCAACCATATTCGTCATTTTCGTGTTCACGTCACCGCCGGCCAAGCGAAGCCCTCAGACCTCTTTCTCGCCTCCTCCTCCTCCTCCGCCGCCGAACCGGCTGCTTCCCGAGACCAAAGACTTCTATTGCTTCTCCGCCAGAGGAAGACAGAGGAGGCCTGGGTCGCGTACACTGAATGCCCCCATCTCCCGAGCTCCACGTGTCTCAGCCGGTTGGTCGCGCAGTTGTCGTACCAGAACTCGAATGCCGGCCTCACGCGCGCCCAAGCCATCATCACGCGCCTCCGCCAGGAGCGCCAGCTCCACCGTCTCGACGCCAATTCTCTCGGGCTACTCGCGGTGGCGGCTGCCAAGGCTGGCCACACCCGTTACGCCACCTCGCTTATCAAGTCCATGCTGCGGTCTGGCTATCTCCCCCATGTTAAGTCCTGGAGCGCAGTCGTCAGCCGTCTAGCCAGTTCCGGTGATGATGGGCCTGTCGAAGCGCTGAAGCTCTTCCGTTCGGTGACTCGCCGTGTTCGCCAGTTCCCGGACCCCGAATTGGTTGAGAATTCGAGGCCGGACACGGCTGCTTACAACGCTGCTCTGAACGCCTGTGCTAATCTGGGGGACACCAAGAAGTTCCTCCAACTGTTTGATGAAATGTCCGAGTACCGTGCCGAGCCTGATGTGCTGACTTACAACGTTATGATTAAGCTTTGCGCCAGAGTTGGTAGGAAAGACCTCCTGGTTTTCGTATTGGAGAGGATTCTTGAGAAGGAAATTCCCTTGTGTATGACAACATTGCAATCTCTTGTTGCGGCTTATGTTGGTTTTGATGAGTTGGAAATTGCAGAGAAGATGGTTCAAGCCATGAGGGAAGGAAGGAAAGACCTTTGCAAGATTTTAAGGGATTCGAAATTAGAATATTCGAGCAGAAATGGGCAGGAAGTGTTTGAGAATTTGCTTCCGAATTCGGTGACAACAAGTTATTCTGAGCCACCATTGCTGCCAAAATTATTTGTTCCCAACACTAGAATGTATACAACACTTATGAAAGGTTATATGAAGGTAGGCCGAGTTATGGACACGGTTCGGATGCTAGAGGCAATGAGGCACCAAGAGGACACCGCCAGCCATCCTGACCATGTGACATACACTACTGTTGTCTCTGCGTTTGTGAATTCTGGGTCAATGGACCGTGCTCGTCAAGTGCTCGCTGAGATGGTGAGGATAAGTGTGCCTGCGAATCGGATCACTTACAATATACTTCTCAAGGGTTATTGCAAGCAGTTGCAGATGGATAAGGCAAAGGAGCTGCTTAAGGATATGATTGAAGACGCAGGGATTGAGCCTGATGTGGTTTCCTATAACATCTTAATTGATGGGTGCATTCTAGTTGATGACAGTGCCGGGGCTCTTGCGTTCTTCAATGAAATGAGGTCGAAAGGAATCGCCCCAACCAAGATAAGCTACACAACTTTGATGAAAGCTTTTGCCTTGTCAGGTCAACCGAAGCTGGCTCACAAGGTGTTTGATGAAATGCTCAATGACCCTCGGGTGAAGGCAGATATTATTGCGTGGAATATGCTGGTTGAAGGGTATTGTCGACTTGGATTAGTTGAAGAAGCTAAGAAGATAATTGAGAGAATTAAAGAGAAGGGTTTTTACCCTAATGTTGCCACATATGGAAGTCTAGCTAATGGTATTGCATTGGCTAGAAAACCAGGAGAGGCACTTCTGCTTTGGAATGAAGTGAAGGAAAGGTTTGATGCGAAGAATGAAGGAGAAAATCCTGATCCTTCGTCTCCTCCGCCATTGAAACCAGACGAAGGGCTGTTGGATACACTGGCTGATATCTGCGTTAGGGCTGCTTTCTTCAAGAAAGCTTTGGAAATTGTGGCTTGTATGGAAGAGAACGGTATACCGCCAAATAAGACCAAATACACCCGAATTTATGTGGAGATGCATTCAAGGATGTTTACCAGTAAGCATGCCTCACAAGCCAGGCAAGATAGGAGGAGAGAGAGGAAGAGAGCTGCTGAGGCTTTCAAATTTTGGCTGGGTTTGCCTAATTCTTATTATGGGAGTGAATGGCGATTAGAACCTATAGATGGAAATGAGTATGAGTCTGACTCTGCATAATCAACGACCCTGCCTTTGTATACTACACTACAGGAAATAAAAATTCCTTCTCTATCATTGTTGAATAATAAGAAGAGGACACCTAAGTTATTGCATGTTTACAATAGTTGGATTTTTGTTCTTTATATTAATATAACGCCCGTGATCATCTGATAATAGAATATTGATTCCCGTTGAATATCCCATCCCGTCTACATCATTTTACGTGTTTGGATGACTTGGATACAGAACACAAGAAATTTGACTTCTTTTAATTGATTATGTACATGAGATACAGCAGAGTTATGTATTGTGGCAAAAGCCAATCAAGTGGTTTTCTCCTTCATCAGGTCTAGCCAGTGATGAATGTTATAAGCAATCACTAGATTCAAAAGTAATCTTTTTCAACAGAACCCTGCCACAAATATCTTGAAAGACCTCTTGCTTTCTGATGCTGTATTAGTTTTAGCCCCTCAACCTTGATGATTGGCTCCGTGAATAAGATGATGATAGTACCTGCGTGGAAATTTATATCAGAAGTTGCAAATCATAGAATTATAGATAATATTTATGAGTTCACCAGAAACGTGCAATTTGTCACTACAAAGTGATTGAACTGCATAATGCATATAAGTGGCCAAAAGGCTTTCTGTCACTACAAAGTGATTGAACTGCATAATTTATACAAAGTAGTAAGGGGCACTTTACTGCCACATAAAGTAGAAGGATCTTCCATTTTTTTTTTTTATGTAGTTAAAAAATTATAATAATGTTCATGAGTTCACCAGAAACGTGCAATTTTGTTATCTTAACTATTGTCTAAATGGTAGGCAAATGGTTTGCCTGCACTGAAGTCTCGGTTTGCTAGTTCATAGTACCTGATATGTCTTTGGCCCCTTCTTGAGTAGATAACCGACACTGTTTAAATTATCAACAAATGCGTCGATATCAGGAACTCTTAGTTCAATCCGATCAGCTAAACTGTATATTTCCTGAAAAACAAGAGTGTACTTAGAGAATAATGATTTGAGGAGCCTAAATTATCACTGAAATTGAAAGAAAAAGCAAGTGGCACGCACAGAAATGGAAAAGCAATCTTTCTGCTGTAACTCTGACTGCTTGTTGAGGGCGCTTAAAAACCTTTTTGCCTCTTTTTGTTGACTCATACCTCCACTCCGACCAAAGTCCACAAAACCATTCTCATCGACATACTTATCATACAGGGACTCTCTCATAATTTCAACTACTTCCTGCAAAATAAACATCACAAATACAAGAATCACTAAGAAATTTTACGAGGAATCCTTTGTTAAAAACTTTCACATCACATCAAATGAGGAATGGTTGATTTGCAAATCAAATATATAGCACTAGCAATCCAAACCATCAGCTGAAATATGGCAACGATCAGGTGGAAGAAGAACTAACGATTGCATCTTGGGCTGTTATTTCTTCTCTTAAATCTAGCCTAGCTCTAGCCTCTGCCAGCCTCACCAGACTCTCAAGTTGTCTAGCTGTTATTGGTGTACTGTCAGCTGATGTAGCATGGTCTCTTAGTTGTAAGTAAAACTTCTGCAGGATTTCGGCTGCTGCCTTTGACATCCTAATTTAGCCAAATATGAAAATAAGCAGAAAATGGACCATTGTCAAGAGGAAAAAATGAGTCAAAAGAGAAACTACATAACAAAATTTACAATTTGCATGAGCAAATTTTTGCAATAGTTGAGAATTAGCGATCACATCCAATTACCTAGGAAAAACGAAAGTTCTTGCATAAGCAATATATTTGCGGAGAAGTTGTAAAGGTAATGGAGCAAAATCATTATCTCTCTTCGAGTCTAGCCTCAACCTTGAAATTAACGAACCACCAGCTACTTTCATATCTATGCCTCCAGCATTCTGTGATGCTGCATTTTTTAAAGCAAAAGTCACAACCTGAGGACAATCTTTCTTAAGCTGAACTGTATTGATTACTACACAACAACATTCCCTTGCTAACTCAAGTAGCATCAAGTCTTTGTGTGTAATGTTTTATGAGTAGAAAAGGAGTACCTCCTCTTCGTAGCTTTTTTGCTGCGGGTGCATGAACTCCGTACCCAGTATGAAGCTGCATAATGGAAACCCAATTAATTCATATCCTTCAGTTCCATAGTGAACAAAGGTAACCACACTGAAGCCATCCATTATCTTAGAACTAACACGAACTATTCCAAAATTAGAGGGAAAACAAAAAAAAAAAAGAAAAAAGAAGGAACTGCTCTAAGTTGTCGCCGTAACTTATTTAATGAAATTGCTGATGCTCTGACTTTGTAAGGATTACTTACTGACATGATATGCTCCGAGAGCTGCTTATCCAGAAGTTCATCAGGTTTGTCTAGCAATATGAAAACCAAATCGAATCTCGACAGCAAAGCGGAACTAATTTTCAGGTTTTCATTCACTGTTTTTGCACGGCTGTAATTTGAACCTTAGATATCAAATACTTGAAAAGCTGAAAACAAGTCAAAGCATAATTTGCAACAAGTAATGCAAATATTGTTCTACTAGACTAGATGTGGAAAATGGCCCAGAGAAGAAAAAATTCAGAACAAGACCTTGAAAGTGGTAGAGATGGTAGTGTAATATATACAAAGATAGAGACAAAATTCTGCACTTCACTGAGAATTCATTTACATAAAATTACAGGATATAAATTAAGAAGTTGAAATAAGTATTATTCCTAAAATAAACTAGATTTTATCAAATGGACCACAACTGATAAGAATTTAATTGAAAGACAAGATTACTTATAATGACCACCAACAGGGTTTGCCGCCGCTAAGACGGAAGTACGTGCTGACAAACTTGCTACAAGTCCAGCCTTTGCTATTGAAACACACTGCTGTTCCATGGCTTCAAGTAAGGCCTATAATAAATCCAGTTTGAGTTAACACCTTTTGATGCTTAGAGGTCAAAACAAATGAGTTTATACCCAGATCTGACAAACCTGATGCTCTGAAGACATTTTATCGAACTCATCAATACAGCACAATCCACTGTCTGCGAGTACCATGGCACCTATTGGAAAAGATGATTGTTACATATGGAGACAATTAGGATTATAAGAAGTGAAAATTTTGTTTTCTCGTTCAACATGAAAGAAATGGTTCGAAATGTTCTCTAATCAATGTAATCTCCAACACTAGGGATTTATGCTCATCGACTGGCCTTAATTGTTTTTATATTACATGAGAACCAGAAAGGCGATGCACATAGAAGGAACAGTCTTACCAGCTTCAAAACCATAATCACTTGTCATTGGATCCTTTACGACGGCTACAGTAAGGCCAGCTTTCGTTGTAGCATTGCCACACACATAAATGCCTCTTGGAGAAACAGCTGCTGCTGCTTGCAGGAGTTGGCTCTTCCCTAGTCCAGGATCACCTAGCAGAATGACAAGTAGCCACATATAAATTCCTCCTTTTCTCCTTAGTTATGAATCATTTTTCGTACTCCACTTCCAGTAGATCAATTTTCTTTTCCTTTTTTTTCCCCCTTTGAAGAAAGTATCCATCCTTATTTGAAGAAATAACTGTCCAGATTTATTTCCACTAAGCAAGCAAAGGAAGAGTTTGACCTATGGCGTACCAACAATTATGACATGGATGTCTCCTCTGACAGGAACCTTGTTGTTATCATTTGAATGCTTTCTTACACCTCCAAACAGTGCTAATGTTATTCCCGCTACAGAGAGGGAGAAAAAAAAGCCATAAACTAGTATCATTTCATTATTAACCTCACTTAAAAGACATTTAACATGAAAATGTAACCCGGAAGGTCACCTTTAACAAGTTCATGACCATAGATAGATGGACAAATAGATTGAAGTAGTTGTCGGAAGGTATCTGAACCATGTTCCTCTGAAAACTTCACAATAAATTCCAAATCCCTCGAAGAAAATGAAAATAAGTCAAAAAGTTCCATTGGTCTGGCATGAGAATTAGAATCTACAGAATCCTCAGATGTAGAATGCGACTTGGAGTTTTTAACTGAAATGGCTTCTAGATATAAATAGTAGAATCCTTGACTTTTTCCTTTCGATTTCCCTGCAACAGAAAATTTTATCGAAAGCCGCACTTTAAATGGAAAATACTTATAAAAGAATAGTTAAACAACCACAGGTAAAATGAGCATCACACGGAGACAATGCTCTGTTCTGGTGTAATATTAACCACAATAGTGAAGTAGGGAGAATATGTAACTCCTGAATAGTAAACGCCATGCTAGAATATACTACATGTAGCAACAGCAGTATCCATTTACCTCCTCCAATATCCATGTAATTGTTAATTACTCTTATAATTCCAGTAACAGTCACCACGTCTCCAGGGATGCAAGCATCAACAAGATCTTCAGTCAATTCACATTCCACAGTACGAGGCACCCGGCCCTCTTCGTGATCCTCAGGCTTTAGCAGCTCCTGTATTCTGGGTTGATACCCAAATCCAAAATAATAACAATAAGTCAATAGCAATGCTAGATAGTGACAATGCCATCTTGATAACGATGACAACGGTTGATTGTGATGATAGTAAGTCAAAGTTAAATAAAAAATCAATGAACCAACCTCATTTTTTGAAAATCTATCGTCTCTGCAGTAGATCGAATTGGAATAAAAGTTTTGCTCTTGCACCCATCCAAGTTGCAGATTGTTGGTGGTGAGAATTTCCCATCGGGAAATATTCGTAAAATCTTTGTCTTACACTTAGCACAGTCAAAACTCATTTGCATCACTAAAGGCCTCACAGTGCTAACTTTTACTACAGAACCGCGAACAGATACAAGCTTGTCTGTTATGCCAACGAGTTGAGAGTATCACAAATTAGTGTCCAGTCCTAAACATAGAATCTATGAAGTGGCTAAATAAGAATTACCGATATATGCAGCTTTTAGATTCTTCAAGGCAATCATAGATTGAGGGTAGTCATGCAAGCGAATGTTTACTTTGGTACCATCCTCCAACTGGTTTTTCTCCCATTTGTTCAACAGGACCTGCTTCAAGTGCATTAGAAATTGACTCTACCATTGGCAAAAAATGTTTTTTTTTTTGGGGGGGGGGGGGTGTGGTTCTTCAACCAGAAAAAATTGCAGAATACAAAAAAGAACACAGAGAAATTCACAACCGCCATAGCCATGTACCTTGTGCACTGAAGCACTCATGCATAAGAGAGCAATCTTCGGTCTATCCTCCAACAATTCATAAAATTCACGAACATCACAATCCTTTTGAAACCGTTGGAAATCGATCGATAAAATGAAAATGCCATTATCATCCTTAACCTACATTCACTTACACACATAAGAGAAATAATTCCAATTTAGAAACGAGTTCATGCAGCTCCGAATCAAAACCCTAATCCTAATTTCTAAATCAAATTAAACGAGAGAGAGAGAGAGAGAGAGACCTGAGAAAGGAGAGTTTGGCCTGGTTCGGAGGAAAAGAAGCAAATGAGCAGAGAAACGAGTTTGAACGCAGCTTTTTCATCGCAAAGCTCAACCTGAGACAAGTACTTAGACCAAACGTCCCCAAGGTCTCCGCCATAAATGGACCCGTACTCCACTTCCGATCTCTTCCCCGGATTTCCGTACATATCCTCCGTCGCCGACGATCAATCCCTGCGACTGTACTTTCCGATTTTGAAAACCCGGTCACGAATTTTGGCGGGAAAAAGAAGAAATAGAGATGAAATGTGAGGTTTTGGCGGACAACTAAGCAATCCTATATACCCCGGCCTATATGACGTCGTTTTATGGATGACAATTTTACCCTTTAATCTATCTATCTATCTGCGTGTACCCACCTTAGTAGACCGGATAATACTGACTATTTAAATTAGGAATGTCAATTTTGATGCACCAACTCGAATGAGGTGAAATTTCACCAATTATAAATTATAAATGGTTTGAGGCACGAGCGAAGATTTTCCGTTTAATATTTAGTGTGATTATATATAAATTAATTTTTATTTTTTTATATTATAATAATTCAATTATATTTTTAGAAAAAAAAAATCTAATATTATGTGATCATATATTAATATTATTTGAGTTATTTGAGATTATGTTAGTTTTATGAATGAATGATATGCTATATGACTTTAGTATTAAATATTTTATATTTGACAATTCTAACATGTTAAAACTTTAATTATTTGAATGTGTTTTTTAGTTATTTAGATCTAAAATTAGAATTTTCCATGAAGTTAACTTTAATTTTATTTTTTTTTGATGTATTTATACTTTTAAAAGATTTGGTTTAACATAAAATTGTTTGATTAATTCAATATAATGATTCCAAACGGAACCCCGATTTACCGATGGGGAAACCGATTCTGGATAGGAATTCTCTGAAATTGTCCTGCACCAAATTAAATGGTAAATGATATGAGAATTGTACTAAAAAACAAAAACAGGGAAGGGGATAATAAACACAAAACCGGTCTCGCCTCGCTCCATTGACATTCTTAATTCGAATAAACGAGATGGATATAAGTACTAAGTAAAAAACCCGATCCGATACAGGACGGGTATAGAGGTACCTACCCGGTGTACCCGATCTAATTAATTATATATATATATATATATTGAGTATAGGTATAATTTATGTAAAATACACATAAATAAATATGTATATATATATAAATTAGGTTATATTATTGAAGTATTACTAATTTTAGCATATAATATTGTCATTATATTTTTTTCTCTTTAAGTTTTTTTAATTTTTCAAAGTATTCAAATAATATATTTTTTTTACATTTTACTATGTATGGGTACCTGTGGGTACTCGCTTATCTGTATAAGGAATACTCGAACCTGTCCCGCCAACTTAAAAAGGTAAATAGGAATGGTACAGATTTAGTTTTTCCCCACAAATACGAGACTGAATAGCTAGGACCGGTAATTTAGGTCACGGCACGATAACTCGACTTGAAACCAGCACAAAGTTAGTACATTTGGGCTTGTCTTAAACATATATATATTAAAATAGGTTAAACCCAATTAAATACGATTAACTAGCATATCAAAAGCATGTTAATACACAATTAAGATATGTGTCTTAAGACTTAAAACTTCCTTTTATGTTTTATGTACAAAAACTTGAAAGTTTATTTTAGTTTAAACTTTAGATTGTATATTATATTTATTTGATTCATTATGATTAATTGGTTATATTGGAAATATTTAATAAGTTAACAGGTTTATCAAGATATATTGGAAATGTGAAATAGATTAACATGTTAAACTTAATATTTTCTTAGATTATGTAATGTTGAACTAAATACAACTTGTTTAACATTAACATATTAAATTGAGTTCAATTATTGAGATAAACAATATATAAGTTAGTATGCCATATTAGGTTGGACACGATTCGAATACAATCTGTTTAAATAACATGTTAAATGTGTCATTCATAGATTAACTTGTTTATTTAACGTATTGGATATAGATTTATAAATAATGACATGAATAATAAACGTATCGGGTTTGGATTTGGTAGTTGATCGTTATACATATTACTCGATACGATACGAATACGACACGATAACATAAATTATCACTCCTAAGAATAGCCATATCAGCCTTGAACCTGGCCTATTGTCAGTTTAAGCCACGTGACCACGTCAAATCAAGGCTTTTTCCACAACATTCTAGTGTGCTGGTTAGACACAGACAACCCGACAACAAGTAAAGTTTGCTCTTTTTATTTCATATTAATTTGGCAAATGCCTTGTTTAGTTTTTTTTTTTTTTTTTTTTTTTTTTTCACTTTGAGGGAATTAAGATTTAAGAAAAAAAGTCCTTGTTAAATGTTTTTCCAAACATTTGTATATATTTATAGGGCACCAATCCGGTAGGTATTTTTTTTTTTTACCTATGCATAGGTATCATTTTAGCCAATGAAAGTTTGTTATGCATATTTTTTTATATAAAAAATAAGAAAGAGAAATAGCATTAATGATCTACGTCTTTTTATGCACCTCATTATAGTCATTGGATCACTATTAGATGATGATCTAACGACTAAAAAAAAAATACCTCCACATAGATAAAAAAGAAAATAAATAACTACTGAATTGGCAACCATATTTATATATATATACATGACATACACACCCCTTAAAACACAAGACCCAAAATATTTTTCCATTTTCAAGGGCACCCTTCTTATGTTTAACAGACTGGTATCTAAAGAAAAACATATCATGCCTTTGGAAATAGAGTCCGACTTATTTTCTAATTGAAATACCGATGTAGACGTGATCAGTTACGTATAAGGGAAAAAAGATAGGAAAAAACTTATTTGAGTCATTCACTATTATCATCTTGTAGCTACTTTGGATCTGCATGATTATCTAAATTAAATTAGGAGCAACATTGGTGCGGTGATACAGTTGCATGGGTGTCCAATATTTTTTTTTTAAGCTTTTGGATACAGCATATACGGGCCGAACTGTTTGGTCCGACCTATTTTGAGACTTCTAGTACCACGTAAGTACCCAAAAACTCTCTTGACAAGTAACCAATGACCAGTCTTAGTTAATGCATGAATTTTGCAAGTTTGTTGACAGCAAATACAATATCGGGTCAAGTTAAGGACAAATATTTAAGAGCACCAATAACCCGACGAAACTCAGTGGCATCAATAAGGGAGGTGCCATCATAAAACTTAAAAGTATGATCCATAAATATAGGGGTAGAATTCGGTTTAGACTGAAACATCTTAGTGCGAACCAAAATCAGTAACATACTTTTGTTGTGAAAGAAAGAGACCATGAGGAGAGTGAAGAACTTCGACCCCAAGAAAATAGAATAGAGGACCTAAATCTTTTATGGAAAATCGATGTGCAAGCTGATAGACAAACTTGTCACGTAGTCCAACATCACAACTTGTGATAATAATATCATCTACATACACCAAGAGATAGAGAACACAACCATTAGCAGTAAAAATAAAAAGGGAAGTGTCGGACTGATAGTTGACAAACCTAGTCTGAAGAAGATATTGATAACCTCATTGTACCATGCTCGAGGTGCCTGTTTAAGACTATAGATAACCTTTTTGAGACCAAATACATGAGTAGATAAACAGGATCAGTGAAACCTGATGGTTGAGACATAAACACATCTTCAAAAAAGTGCCCTTAACGAAAAGCATTGTTCACGTCAAGTTGATGAAGAGACCACCCTCGTGTAATGGCAATACTCAAGATAACCCGAATAGTAGTTGTTTTGACCACAGGACTTAAAGTCTCATTATAATCAAGACCAGGTCATTGATGAAAACCCTTTGTAACCAAACGAGCTTTATATCTGGATATGGAACCATCTGGAGAGCGTTTAATGAGAAACACCCACTTGTATCCTATAACATTCTAAGATAAGTGTGATAGGACCATGTCCAATGTGCCATTGCGAATGAGTGTATCAAACTCATCATACATAGCATGCCTTCATTATGGGACTTTCAGTGCTTACGAAACATAAGTAGGTTTTAAGGGTTCATTGGAACTGACAACATTGGTGAGGAAAATTTTAGTGAGGGGTTTATGGATATTATTTTTGGCTCTTGTGATCATGGGATGTGTACTAAAAAAGGGTTGAGGATGGAGTAGGGTCGGGTTGGACTTGGGTTATGTTCTGTGTCGAAGGAGTAGGAGGCGCGCAGCTTATGAGCCAGAGGTAAGAGTCGAATGAAAGTCCTTATGCAAAATTGAACTAGAAGTTGGATTGCTAGATGACGAGTGGACATGAAAGGTGGGAACAAAGAATAAGGAATAAGAATTAGGAGGCCAACTGGTACATGTATAAGAAGTAGGACGAGGAAGATTTTGGTGTAGAGAAGCATAAGGAAAAATGAACTCCACAAAGTGACCGTGACGTGAGACAAAGTTCCTATCAGTTTCAAGATCTAAACAGTGATATGCACTTTGTGATGGTGAGTAACCAATGAAAATATAAGCAGTGTACCGAGGCTTAAGCTTATGTTGATTATATGGTTTAATCCAAGGATAACATAAACAACCAAAGACTCGTAGTTTAGCGTAGTTGGAAGAAGAGTGAAATATTTTTTCAATAGGAGACATCATGTTTAAGGTTGGAGTGGGCATTTTGTTTATTGGGTAGACTCTAGTGGTGAAGGCATGTGACCAAAATGTAAGAGGGAGAGAGGCATGAGTGAGAAGTGAAAGACCCGTTTCAACTATGTGACGATGACAGTATTCAGAGAATCCATTATGCTCAGGTGTGTGTAGAGGGGTTGTAAAGTGAGAGATGTCGTGAGAACCTTAAGATTGTTTCAAAACTAAATACTAAACACCATTGTCACTATAGAATGAAACAATAGGGTGATTGAAAATTGTTCCACAAGAAGCTTGAAACGTTAAAAAAAATCATGAACATCTGATTTATTTTTCAAGAGATAAAATCATATGTATCTAGTAAAGTGATCGACAAAAATCACATAATATTTAAATCCATCACGAGAAATAATTGGAGAGCTCCAAATATTTGAATATATTGTTCCAAGGGTTTTGAACTAGAAACAATGGACATAGAAAAAGGCAACTTATGTGTCTTATTACACTCGAAAAAATTACAAGAAAAACTAGATTTATTAGTACAAGAAATGAACAAAGCACTGGAGGACACAAGTTTTTAATGATTTTGAATGACAGATGACCTAAATGATGGTGCCAGTTGAGGAGAGATGCTTTTACACTGAAAAAGGCGAGAATAGGTGATGAAAAGGACTTTGGATAAGACAACCATTCCCAAACTCCATTCTTAGTCTTTCCGTCCATTAAGTGCAGTGCACCACTGTGCGAAGATCCTTCACCGCAAAAACAGATGAAATTTCAATTGAGACTTGGTTGGATAAACAAAACTTAGAAACTGAGATTAGATTTTGTTTCATATTAGAAACACGTAAAACATCAGATAATAAAACAGAGTTGGAATGAAAGGTTAAATGGATGGAACTAGTGTGCGTAATATTCAGTCCAAAGCCATTGCCAACTATGATGTCATCGGTCCCTTCATAAGGAGAGTAAAGAAACAAATTATTGAGACCAGTTGTAACATGTTGGAGGCACTAAAGTCAATAAGCCATTCTAAAGTAGAATTGGAACGTAGTGCAGCAAAGTTGGCACGAGGTTGCGACTATTGATTAGATGGAACATGGGTGATTAAGGAATGAATTAGAACATGGTGCATTCGTTTTGCAGTATAGCCTTGCTCACCGCATAATTGACAATATCCCCTGTAAGGGTTTGGGAGGGTTGGTGCGATTTGGGGAAGGTTTAGAGTTTTGGGACTAATACTCAAAGGGTTTGAATGAGGAGTAGTGAAGATGGGGGAGAACTATTGTTATGGCCACCCGAGAATGGTTTGGTGGCAGTGTTTGCAGTGATGGATAAAAGCATTGGTTTTTCACAGCTTTTTGTTGGAGGTAAACTTTAAAGTCAAGTAGTTTTTCATGGAGTTTGTAGTTTGTCACTGTGAGTTTTAGGGGTGCTTGAGGAACAGCATTGATAAAGATGATGGTATTTTGGTTAGGAGATATGGTGTTATTAAGAGGGTTAACCACGAACGCTGAAGAAGAGTTGGTACGTATCGGCTATGTGAGGATCCTCGTTTGAGTACATGGGCTTTGTGATACCATAAAGGAAAAATATTTGATGGATGATTATATTTGAATTATCATAAAATATGATATCATCAATACATACATACAGAAAAGAGAATAAGGACTTGTGTCTATGCTATCTTTATATATAGGAAAAATAATTTTGAAGCTACCACATATTTTATCTCTAAAAGAGATAATAACAAAAAATAACTAACGTTATCTCTAAATACAGGGAGAAGAATATTCTTTAAATACAAACTAAATTTAAACAGGATCGTGATTATCACACCCATCCTATTCTTGACTTGGTGGCTACTATCTGGACCATTAAGTCTTTTACCCCTCTTTGATGGAACATGGGAAGCCAAGAAGTATACACCGGCAACTCAGTCCATGCACAACAAGTCATAATTTTCACCAATATTTAGGTCTTTTAACTGAACTTTTTTTCTATTTTTTAAATATTTTCTTTTTTTTATAACTCAATTAAATATGATTAAATTTTTTAAGAGTATTTTAGTAAACTTAGTGATTAAAATTAGAATTTAAATCAATGAAGGTCTAAATTTAAATTTGTCACAAATGTATAAAAGTGCTTTTATCCCTAAATTTAAAAAGTGATCTTTTTTATTCAAAAAAGATAGCCTTTACGGGTTTTTGGCATTTATGCCTCTTAAATTTTACTTGTATTGGCAATTTGGCCCTCAATTTTTTTAATTTTATTTTGTTATTATTATTATTATTATTATTATTTTTATACTTAAATTCACATATCACTAGCAATCAATTCCAATAAGCTAATTGCTGTTGAGGTTTGGATGGATTCAACACGTGCAAGTTATGTGCATTATTCTTTAAGGGTACAAGTGTAATTTCACAAATAAAAATTTGGAAGATAAATATCAAAAAAATAAAGATATTGGGGGAAACTAAAAACATTTTAAAATTCATGGACCCATACTCCACCTCCGATCTCGTCCCCGGTTTCGTATGTTGTGCGGTCTAAAAATCCTAAGGTCGCATAAGGATTATGAGCGACCTCTTCCGTGATGGTTATATGCGACCTCTTCCACAGGTTTTGTGCGACCTTCTCCGTGCAGTTTGTCTGGTCAAACAGGAAACCTACAAAAAAAGGGAAACAAGTAAATGCTAAGAAAGAGACCTACAAGGAAAGGGAAACTGAAGTCTCCTATTTGTAATCAGCTAGTTATCCGTTTTGGATAACTACCCAGTTGTATAGTTACCCGTTTATACAATTAGGATCCTAGAGACATAAGGATCCTAGAGAAATAAGGTCACCTTGGCCTATATAAAGGGATTGAAGGTTCTGAAGGACACACACACAGAAAATATTCCAAACTCCAAGTTTCGAATATACAAGTTTAGAGTATTAAGAGCTTTGAATAGTCATCTTTAGTATTCACGATAGCTTTTCAGTCTTTCCAATTCCCAGATGAGATTGTAACCTTGAGTGTTTGTAGTTCTTCATAAAATAGTGAGAAAACAGTGGACGTAGGCTCGTCTTTTTCGGGGCCGAACCACTATAAATCCCTCTCTCTTTATTTACTTTGATTTATTGCTTTAATTTATTCAAGCCACATCTCTCGATTTTTTCTAAATTTATTGTTGATAAAACCTCCATCAATAATTGGTACTAGAAGGAGGGCTATTCCGGCAAAAACTTGTCAAATTTCACCTCTTTAATAATGGAAGACACTAGAAACACTATCAGAGTCACTGGAACTAGCTAAAACCAACCTCAAAGTACCGCTGCTACACAAGCAACCCCTGCTCCGGATCAGCCTACTACGACGGCAACAGAGAACCTATCCCAGAGACAGGATTGCATGGAGGAAACGCAGGATTGCATGGAGGAAACGCTCGTGAACCTTCAGCAAGTCACTAACCAGATCAATGACACCCTGCGACGACTTGCTGAAGGGTAGATGGTGACCCCACTATAACATGAACATCCCAAAGAACGTCCTGCTCAATTACCTAAGAAGGGAATACAGATCCTCGATACGAGAAGACGCGGCCAACCCGGAACTCAGCAAGGGCGTCATAAAGAACGCATCTCCAAAGGGAAAGGCAAGGTCGCAGACTTGCCTCCAGAATCTCGTACAGAGAGTTCAAGTACAAACCGTGGTCGCGCACAACCTTCTCGTAAATCCGTCAATAGCCAGGATCGCTTGAGCAGCGAGCAAGGACGACCGTCGAGAAGCATCTTCGAAAGAATCAGCAGGGAGTCGAAACAAGATCCTGCAGACCTAAGACATTATCTGGAGTGACGACGTGGTCATGATCGATCTATATCGCATCATAGCGACCACAGCCGGTCTCGTCGCACTATGTCATTGAGTTCCTCTCATAGGTCGCAGAAGACTCTATGACCAACCCGCTGTGAAACAAGATAACGAACAAAGGTCGCTTTTACCACCAACAAGGAATGATGCCTTCCCTCTGAACGTCGACGTTCACAACTTGAGGATCGCATTAGATGCACTTGCTGGATGGGACGATGAGCTCGCTGATGGATATCGACAGTCGCCATTCAGCGAGGAGGTTCGAGCTGCAGCCCTTCCCACCGGACTCAGACTTCCCACCATCAATACTTTTGATGGAAAGACTGATCCACAGGACCATATGGATCACTTCAGCGACTTGATGGAACTTCATCGGGTTAGTGATCATGCACGCTGCAGATGTTTCGCCGTAACACTCTCAGGAGCGGCAAAGAAGTGGTTTCGAGGACCTAAATCCGGTTCGATCTCATCCTGGCAACAACTACAGACGGCGTTCTTGAGACAATTTCAGGCCGCGAAGAATTTCACTGTTCCGCTTGTCAGTTTATCCGCAATCCGGCAAGGTCTAGAGGAGACTCTACGGTCTTATCTCAATCGATTCACTTCAGAGCTAGCGAAGGTCAACAACCCCCCTGAAGGAGGAGTTCTTACTCTTATGATGGCCGGGGTGCGACCAGAAACAAAACTCTGGGAAGAATTGCTTGAACGAGAGTGTAGAACTCTCGAAGACTTCTACCGAAGAGTCGGTCGACATCTAAAGTTAGAATCTTCACGAGAGAATCTTTAGAAGACTAAAAAAGGAGGAAAAATAGATGCGGCAAAAGTTGCGGTCGTCACCGACAACGGCGGTAATAAGAAGAACAAGAGGAATAATGAACAGGCAAGTGAGAATCAGCCTAGACCTAAAAGGTAGGAGATCGCAAAAGCTCCCATGAGGTTTAATAACCACACTGAATTAAACACGCCCATAGATCATATCTATGCGGTCACAAATCAGAAGGACGATTCCGACAACCAGAACCAATGAGGCGGGACAGGGCAAAGCGCGACCCCAACAAATTTTGTCGATATCACAACGATATTAGGCATGACACTAATAACTGCTTTGCCCTAAAAGATGAAATTGAAAGGCTGATTAGAGAGGGACGATTGCGGCAGTATACCAGGCGGAGCGACGAAAGGCCAGAAGAAGACCAACAGCGACCTCCAGAAATTCAGCGTGAGGTGCGAACTATTTTTGGAGGGCCGCATATTGGAGGAGATTCCAAGCGAGCACAGGATAGATACGCACGAGAAGCTCGACAGCAGCCGTTAACCAACGTCATGCACCTTGATCAGCGATCATGCAAGCTTCAGCGAGTACCGGAAATGGATATTACCTTCACAGAGCAAGATGCAAGGGAAGTCCATTATCTGCATAATGACGCGCTGGTTATTAAAATTAACTGTGGAAGTACACAGTTGTGGCGAGTGTTGGTTGACAACGGAAGTGCTGTGGACATCCTGTACTTCGATGCCTTCAAAAAGATGGGGCTAAATGAGAGCGACCTGAAGCCTGCCGCCACTCCACTCTATGGCTTTACTGGTGACAGCCTATTACCTATGGGCATGATCGAACTGATGGTCAGCGTTGGGACCTTTCCAAGGGTTTCATCGATAATGACCCAATTTTTAGTGGTAGATTGTCCATCTGCCTTCAATGCTGTACTAGGAAGACCAACATTAAGGGAACTTCGAGCTGTCACCTCGATCTACCATCTAACAATGAAGTTCCCGACCCAACATGAGGTAGGCGAAATCAGTACGATGCGAGGACTTGCTATAACAACTCGCTAAAACTCGCAGCAAAAGATGCAACATCCCACACAATGATGGTCCATCTGCCAGAAGAAGCGTCAGTCGTGGCAGCGGATGAAGCGTCAGTCGCGGATGAAGCGTCAGTCGTGGCAGCGGATGAAGCGTCAGTGAAAGCGTCAGTCGAATCGTAAGTGAAAGCGTCAGTCGAATCGTCAGTGAAAGCGTCAATCGAAACGACCAGTGAAGACTTCGATCCTCGAGAAATCGACGAAGTCAAAACTGGACCCGTTGAAGACCTGGAAGATTTATCATTCGATCTGTCTTCCAGGACCTTGAAGATTGGAACGGAGGTTCAAGGACCTGTGNTGTAATTAGTATTGTGCATACTCTTAATACTACGCGCTTCGAATCTTCATGATACCACAACAAAACTATATAAGTAAATTAACACTATGCAAACTGAAAAAAATTAAAAAGAAAATACTACTACCCATATAAGACATTGATTCCTTATGTATAATATGTAACATGTTGTGCGGTCTAAAAATCCTAAGGTCGCATAAGGGTTATGAGCGACTTCCTCCGTAAAGGTTATATGCGACCTCCTCCGTAAAGGTTATATGCGACCTCCTCCGTGATAATTATGTGCGACCTCTTCCATAGGTTTTGTGCGACCTTCTCCGTGCAGTTTGCCTGGTCAAACAGGAAACCTACAAGAAGAGGGAAACAAGTAAATGCTATAAAAGAAACCTATAAGGAAAGGGAAACTGAAGTCTCCTATTTATGATCAACTAGTTATCTGTTTTGGATAACTACCCAATTGTATAGTTACCCGTTTATACAATTAGGATCCTAGGGACATTAAGATCCTATAGACATAAGGATCCTAGAGACATAAGGTCACCTTGGCCTATATAAAGAGACTGAATGTTCCGAGATACAACACACACAAAAATATTCCAAACTCCAAATTTCGGATATACAAGTTTAGAGAGCTTTGAATAGTTGTCCTTAGTATTCTCAATAGCTTTTCAGTCTTTCCAATTTCCATATGAGTCTGTAATCTTGAGTGTTCATTATTATTCAGAATATAGTGAGAAAACAGTGGACGTAGGCTCATCTTTTTTGGGGCCGAATCACTATAAATCCATCTCTCCTTATTTGTTTTGATTTATTGCTTTAATTTATATAAGTCACATATCTCAATTTTTTCTAAATTTATTGTTGATAAAACCTCCATCAACAATTGGCGCTAGAAGGAGGGCTATTGCGGCAGAAATATTTATCAAATTCTACCTCTTCTATAATGGCAAACACTAGAAACACTATCAGAGTCACCGGAACTAGCCAAAATCAACCTCAAAGTACCGCTGCTACACAGGCTACCCCTCCTCCGGACCAGCCTACTACGACGGCAACAGAGAACCTATCCCAGAGACAGGATCGCATGGAAGAAACGCTCGTGAACTTTCAGCAAGTCACTAACCAGATCAATGATACCCTGCGACGACTTGCTGAAGGGCAGATGGTGACCCCACCACAACACGAACGTCCCAAAGAATGTCCTGCCCAGTTACCAGAAAGAGGAATACAGATCCTCGAGACGAGAAGATGCGGCCAACCGAGAACTCAGCAGGAGCGTCATGAAGATCGCACCTCTAAGGGAAAAGGCAAGGTCGCAGACTTGCCTCCAGAGTCTCGTACAGAGAGTTCAAGTACGAACCGTGATCGCACACAACCTCCTCGTAAATCCGCTAATAGCCAGGATCGCTTGAGCAGCGAGCAATGACGACCGTCGAGAAGCGTCTTCGAGAGAATCAGCAGGGAGTCAAGATAAGATCCTGCAGACCTAAGACATTATCTGGAGCGACGACGTGGTCATGATCGATCTGTATCGCATCAAAGCGACCACAGCCAAACTCGTCGCACTATGTCATTGAATTCCTCTCATAGGTCACAGAAGACTTTACCTGACCAACCCGCTGTGAAATAGGATAACGAACGAAGCTCGCTCTTACCACCAGCAAGGAATGATGCTTTCCCTCTGAACATCGATGTTCACAATTTAAGGATCGCATTAGATGCACTTGCTGGCTGGGACGATGAGCTCGCTGATGGGTATCGTCAGTCGCCATTCAGCGAGGAGGTTCGAGCTGCAGCCCTTCCCACCGGATTCAGACTTCCCACCATCAATACTTTTGATAGAAAGACTGATCCGCAGGATCATATAGATCACTTCAGCGACCTGATGGAACTTCATCGGGTCAGTGATCATGCACGCTGCAGATGTTTCACTGTAACACTCTCAGGAGCGGTAAAGAAGTGGTTTCGAGGACTTAAATCCGGTTCGATCTCGTTCTGGCAACAACTACAGACGGCGTTCTTGAGACAATTTCAGGCCGCGAAGAATTTCACTGTTCCGCTTGTCAGTTTGTCCGCAATCCGACAAGGTTCAGAGGAGACTCTACAGTCTTATCTCAATCGATTCACTTCAGAGCTAGCGAAGGTCAACAACCCCCCTGAAGGAGGAGTTCTTACTCTTATGATGGCCGGGGTGCGACCAGAAACAAAACTCTGGGAAGAATTGCTTAAACGAGAGTGTAGAACTCTCGAAGACTTCTACCAAAGGGTCGGTCGACATCTAAGGTTAGAATCTTCACGAGAGAATCTTCAAAAGACTAAAAAAGGAGGAAAAACAGATGCGGCAAAAGTTGCGGTCGTCACCGACAACGGCGGTAATAAGAAGAACAAGAGGAATAACGAACAGACAAGTGAGAATCAGCCTAGACCTAAAAGGCAGGAGATCGCAAAAGCTCCCATGAGGTTTAATAACCATACTGAATTAAACGCACCCATAGATCATATCTATGCGGTCACAAATCAGAAGGAGCGATTCCGACAACCAGAACCGATAAGGCGAGACAGGGCAAAGCGCGACTCCAACAAATTTTGCCGATATCATAATGATATTGGGCATGATACTAATAATTGCTTTACCCTGAAAGATGAAATTGAAAGGCTGATTAGAGAGGGACGATTGCGGCAGTATACCAGGCGGAGCGACGAAAGGCCAGAAGAAGACCAACAGCGACCTCCAGAGATTCAACGCGAGGTGCGAACTATTTTTGGAGGACCGCATGTTAGAGGAGATTCCAAGCGAGCACAGGATAGATATGCGCGAGAAGCTCGACAACATTCGTTGACCAACGTCATGCATCTTGATCAGCGACCACGCAAGCTTCAGCGAGTACCGGAAATGGATATTACCTTCACAGAGCAAGATGCAAGGGAGGTCCATTATCCGCATAATGACGCGCTGGTTGTAACAATTAACTGTGGAAACACACAGCTGTGGCGAGTATTGGTCGACAACGGAAGTACTATGGACATCCTATACTTCGATGCCTTCAAAAAGATGGGGTTAAATGAGAGCGACCTGAAGCCTGCCGCCACTCCACTCTATGGCTTTACTGGTAACAGCCTGTTACCTATGGGCATGATCGAACTAATGGTCAGCGTTGGGACCTTTCCAAGGGTTTCATCGATAATGACCCAGTTTTTGGTGGTAGATTGCCCATCTGCCTTCAATGCAGTGCTAGGAAGACTGACATTAAGGGAATTTCGAGCTGGCACCTCGATCTATCATCTAACAATGAAGTTCCCAACCCAACATGGGGTAGGAGAGCTGCGAGGAAATCAGTACGATGCGAGGACTTGCTATAACAACTCCCTGAAACTCGCAGCAAAAGATGCGACGTCCCGCACAATGATGGTCCATCTGCCAAATGAAGCGTCAGTCGTGGCAGCGAATCGTCAGTGAAAGCGTCAGTCGAAACAACCAGTGAAGACTTTGATCCTCGAGAAATTGACGAAGTCAAAACTGAACCCGTTGAAGACCTGGAAGATTTATCATTCGATCTATCTTCCAGGACCTTGAAGATTGGAACAGATTCAGGAACCTGTGCGAGCTTCATTGGTCGCTTTTCTGAAATCTAATCATCAGAATTAATCCGAATATCAAATCACTGGAGCTCGATCTCTTAGGAGAAAGGCGCGAGCAGTTTCCGCTTCAGATCGCATCATATCAACAATTCGCTGCTCGATATTATAACCCTAATGTCGAACGAAGATTTATTGGCACTTGTCCTTCAACAAGACCTCGTTCTTCGGAACTGTTATTGCCATCATTCGACCTGGGATATATAAATTAGCTCGAACTGGTGGACAAAAGATTGAGCACGCCTGGAATGCTGAACAGCTTCGTCGCTATTATCAATAATTCCTCATGGTCTTCAACAGCTTATTATATCTTCATGAGATCGTCATTCGTCGTTCATCATTCGTCGATTGTCATTCATTAGTGGATCGTCATTCGTTGTTCGTCATTCGTCGATCGTCATTCGTCAATATTTCTTCGGCTATTTCTTCGGCTATTACTTCGGCTATTCTTCAATTATAGTTTTATGGCAGTTTTCGGACACCATAAAACTCGGGGGGCAGTGGGATCAGAATTATCTCCTACTTATTTCCTAAGGAACTATGCAAACATTCATTTAGAGGAGACAGGGTTTTAGATCGTCGAGGTGTCTAAATATCACTTCATCGACGCATCTAAATCTCCTTAAAATCCTAGGATTTTCTCCTCGCTTCATGCCTCAGCATGTCGTATTACGCAATTTCCCTCCTCAAACAAAAAAGTAACTAAGCATAACGTTCATTGTTCGATGTGATATATTGCTACTCTATTTTGACATGGAACTTTTGAAATACAGTTAGAGTTTGCATCACTCATATTAACTGGTTTCTTAAGCGACCTAACCCATCCTAACGCTTAAAACTAGTTTTAAGTTAGTCGGATTTAAATCGCTAAAAGCGTACTGATCAATCACTTGTGATTGACTACTTGGTTCAAATTATTGTTGTTTCTTTTCATTATTTTGCAGGAGCATATAAGAAGAAATAATATTCATTAAAGCTGTCGTCCATACAGAAGGGGGACAAAGCCTGTATTGTTTTAATATATAAAAAAAAAAAGCAAAAAAGCCACTCAGGTGGACGGACTCGCGCCGTCATCCCCAGTCTTGGTCGCATCTTCCTTCCAACTCTGCACCAGCTCGACCACGTCCTCGCCAAGAATGGAGAAGTTAAAATCCGGATGCTCGCAGAATATGTTGAAGATGATGGTCGACGAGGCGATATCACTAGCCTTTTCTTCGAGTTCTTTGACCTCGGTCGCTTTGAACTCTTCAATGGCTTTGTGAACTGCCTCGGTGGTCACTTCTCTCATGCGGTCCGGATACTCGGAAACGACCTTCTTGAGCTCCTTGACTTCCTCCTCGAGTTTTTCCTTGGCGAGTTTTTCTCTGGCTAAGTCCTCGAACATCTGCTGTTTTTCCAAGTTGAAAGCTGTTCTATCTTCTTCTCGAGCTTTTTCCAAGTTCTCGAATGCTTGAGTTATCTCATCGACCTTCTCAGCTTTCTCTAAGAATTCGAGAACCGGATCGTGTATTAGGACAGCAGCAGCAGCAGTCTAAAAAAAAAAAAAGAAATGATGTAAATCTCCGAGTTATCAAAAGTATTCATGAAGAGGAGATTGAGAAGCTTACGTTCGCCAGCATCTTCATCGCTGATCCGAAAGCGACCTTTGCAGAACGTCGCTTCATCCGCTCCCAACCTTCTTCAGACGTGAAGTGGTCGATAAAAGCTGCGCTCATTCCAGCTTTTTCCGGTAGTTGGTTAAGGATTGCGAAGAGCTCGTCACTTTTATCGCCCAAGTTTGGTTCTGAAGAAGTGGCGGCTTCGGAAGGGGGTTCGGGAGTGCTTGCTGGCTGAGATGGTTGAGGAGGTGGCGAGCTTGCAGGGACGTCCTCGAAGGCGACTTTTCTTTTCTTCGAGCAGTCGACCTTTTCCTTCCCTTTTGATGGCAGGGTACTCTCGGGTGTTTTGGTTTTTGCCATTGACCCGAGAGTTGATGGAGGTGCTCGCAGACCGCTGCCAATAACCATCTCTGTACGGAATATGTTAGTAAGAGAAGAAACAGTAAAGGTAAGGTAATAAGAGTGATTACCTTCTTCTTGAGGAGCTGGTTGAGAAGCTAGTGGTGAGACAGTCTCTGGGGATGAAGGCTCTGAGCGAGGTGGTGTGGCCTGTGCCTTTCTTTTTATGGTCCTGGAGGACGAGGCACCTAAGTCCGTCCTCTTCCTCGGCTTCTTCTTCAAGCTCGATGGCCTGGAAGAAAGAATTGGGGGGTCGAGGAATGCAGCACCCTTTGGAATCAGACCGCAAGCGACCAGGTTCTTTGATGTGCCAAGAACCTTCCAGTTAAATTCTTCAACTGGAAGCTCGTGATTTTACATACTCTTGCGAGCTGATCACTGGAGAGTCCGGGTCGATCCCTATTATCTGCAATGACATTGGAGTGCGATCAGTGTAAGAATAAAAATAGAGACAAAGGCAAATTAATTAAAATGCTACCTACCGGGATTCTGAAAGAAGCCGTTAGCTGTATAATCAAAATGGAAAAATGGACTTTTCCATTTTCCCATATTGTTGCGAACCCCGTAGATCGTTCTAATTGCTTGACTCGACCACTTGCTCGCATAGAAGAAGCCGAAATCTGATGGGTTTGACTTTACTTGGTAGAACCAAATAAATTCTTCAGGGGTAGGAGTTTCTAAGCCTAGTTTATGGTATAGTATATACAATCCTACCATATATCTATAAGTATTAGGGGTCAATTGAAAAGGGACGACCCCATAGTAATCAACTATTGATTTTATGTACGGATGGAGAGATAGATGCACGCCACACTTGAGGACTGCCTCAGAAAAGGAAGCAAGTCCATGAGGGGGAGTGTGTGGTCGATTGAATTCTATGGGCAGGCGAAGAGGGATGGCGATCTTGTAGCTGCTCGCGATTTTTCTGAGTTTGTTCGACGTGCAGCTTGTTCGAACTTTAGTGCACGACCAGTTCCCCTCCACATATTGGTAGCCAGTGAAAAACGCGGGAGCATCCCTAATGTGTCTGGACCACTGATCCTGGGGAAGATCACCTATTCGGGGACTACTTTGTCTGGCCCCTGTTATTTCAACATCGGGCTCGGGCTCGAGATAATCCTCAAGGTTAATGGAGCTAATACTTGAGTTAGATTCCCCAGAAAAAGCAATTCCTTCCCTAAAATCCTCACTATTAGACATCTGAAAAGAAATATACAGGGATTCAGATATTGAGGATTTCCACTATGTTAGCATTCTGGGTATTTATCCTAAAATTGCATTAAACAAACAAGCCTATTCCTAAATGTTCTACGGGTTCATCAGAAAGTGTTCGAGCAGTTCATTAGAAAGTGTTCGAGCAGTTCATCAGTAAATGAATTATCAGTTCAGTGAGAATAAAATAGGGTATCAGACCCTAAAAATTCTTTTTGTGGGATTATTTCTAAGCGATATCTAGAAATTCTACTCCTTACTGAAAAAGGGGGGTATATATAAAAAACTCTCTCGTTTCACTTCGGTGAAAAGAGTTTATTCCCAAAGATTATTCTCAAGAATGAAAGAGAGAAGAGAAGAAATAAACTGACCTTTCTTCAGAAGCAGAAGATGTGAGACGATTCGGGACTTCGTCGGAGAAGATTCTTGATTAGAGCGAGCTGGGAGATGAAACGGCGCGGTGCTAGGGTTTTCTGAAATTTCTGATATTTTCTAAGAGAAACAGTGATAATAAAGGACGGGAAGATTTCTGATATTTATAGCCCAGGTACCGTCAAATCACAGCCGTTGATTAATAAATTTGAATTTCAAATCTGAAGGCTGAGGATTGCGCGGGATCTGATTTCATCCGAAAGGTCAGGATTATTTAAAATTTGAAAAGATTTGGTCTGACGGTTAGACTTCCTCGAATTCCGCTCTCTCAGAAAAGGCTACACGTGTTCAAGATCTGACAGAGAAAGATACACGTGATCTTAAGAGATGAGATTTGGAATCTGGCGGATCTTCGACTACTCAGACTTCAAGATTAAATTATGACATCACGTGTTTAGGGTAGCACGGTAATTAGAAGCTCCATTTCGTCCTAAAGAACTAATGGAGCTGGGGGGCAATTGTTGTGCGGTCTAAAAATCCTAAGGTCGCATAAGGGTTATGAGCGACCTCCTCCGTAAAGGTTATATGCGACCTCCTCCGTGATGGTTATGTGCGACCTCTTCCACAGGTTTTGTGCGACATTCTCCGTGCAGTTTACCTGGTCAAACAGGAAACCTACAAGAAGAGGGAAAATGAAGTCTCCTATTTATGATCAACTAGTTATCTGTTTTGGATAACTACCCAATTGTATAGTTACCCGTTTATACAATTAGGATCCTAGGGACATTNAAGGCATTTCCTTCCCTAAAATCCTCACTACTAGACATCTGAAAAGAAATATACAGGGATTCAGATATTGAGGATTTCCACTATGTTAGCATTCTAGGTATTTATCCTAAAATTGCATTAAACAAGCAAGCCTATTCCTAAATGTTCTACGGGTTCATCCAAAAATGTTCGAGCAGTTCATCAGAAAATGTTCGAGCAGTTCGTCAGAAAGTGTTCGAGCAGTTCATCAGTAAATGAATTATCAGTTCAGTGAGAATAAAATAGAGTATCAGACCCTAGAAATTCTTTTCATGGGATTATTTCTAAGCGATATCTAGAAATTCTACTCAGACTGAAAAAAAGGGAGGTATATATAAAAAAAAAACTCTCTCGTTTCACTTCGGTGAAAAAAGTTTATTCCCAAAGATTATTCTCAAGAATGGAAGAGAGAAGAAAAGAAATAAACTGACCTTTCTTCAGAAGCAGAAGATTTGAGACGACTCGAGACTTCGTCGGAGAAGAAGCTTGATTTGAAGCGAGCTGAGAGAAACGGCGCTAGGGTTGCTTGGAGTCTTGATGTTTTCTGAGATAGATACAGTGAAATAGAACAGGACGGGATGTTTCTGATATTTATAACCCAGGCACTGTCAAATCACAGCCGTTGATTAGGAAGTTTAAATTTCGAATCTGAAGGCTGAGGATTGCGCGGGATTTGATTTCATCCGAAAGGTCAGGATTGTTTAAAATTTGAAAAGATTTGGTTTTAAAGTGTGGCAGTTAGACTTCCTCGAATTCCGCTCTCTCAGAAAAGGCTACACGTGTTCAAGATCTGACAGAGAAAGATATGCGTGATCTTAAGAGAAGAGATTTGGAATCTGGCGGATCTTCGACTACTCAGACTTCAAGATTAAGTTATGACGTCACGTGTTTAGGGTCGCACGGTAATTGGAAGCTCCATTTCGTCCTAAAGAACTAATGGAGCTGGGGGGCAATAGTTGTGCGGTCTAAAAATCCTAAGGTCGCATAAGGGTTATGAGCGACCTCTTCCGTAAAGGTTATATGCGACCTCCTCCGTGATGGTTATATGTGACCTCTTCCACAGATTTTGTGCGACCTTCTCCGTGCAGTTTGCCTGGTCAAACAGGAAACCTACAAAAAAAGGGAAACAAGTAAATGCTAAGAAAGAGACCTACAAGTAAAGGGACACTGAAGTCTCCTATTTGTAATCAGCTAGTTATCCGTTTTGGATAACTACCCAATTGTATAGTTACCCATTTATACAATTAGGATCCTAGAGACATAAGGTCACCTTGGCCTATATAAAGGGACTGAAGGTTCTGAAGTACACACACAGAAAATATTCCAAACTCCAAGTTTCGGATATACAAGTTTAGAGTATTAAGAGCTTTGAATAGTCATCTTTAGTATTCACGGTAGCTTTTCAGTCTTTCCAATTCTCAAACGAGATTGTAACCTTGAGTGTTTGTAGTTCTTCATAAAATAGTGAGAAAACAGTGGACGTAGGCTCATCTTTTTTGGGGCCGAACCACTATAAATCTCTCTCTCTTTATTTGTTTTGATTTATTGCTTTAATTTATTCAAGCCACATCTCTCGATTTTTTTTAAATTTATTGTTGATAAAACCTCCATCAACACCGTACATCTCCTTCGTCACGGATGATCAATCCCGACGACTGTACTTTCGGATTTTGAAAACCCGCCGCGAATTTTGGAGGGCAAAAAGGGAAAAACAAAAAAGGAGAAAAAAAAAAATGTGAGGTTTTGGGCCTTGGCGGAGAAATAAAGATATATAACATATCGTATCTATACGGTGTCGTATCATCATTTCTAAAAAAATTGGATTTGACACGTAGGAAGGAATTTAAGCCACGTCTAATCACAGCCGTTGATCTTCCATGGAATCAGTAAGCCGTTAGATATCCACCAGGTGTCCACTGCGAAAAACCAAATGCAAAAAGCCGTCTTCTTCTTCTTCTTCTTCTTGTTCTTGTTCATGACCCTCTTTATTTTTCTTCTGTAAAAATCATAAAAACCCTCAAAAATGTTTGATTCGTTTCACCATATCTTCTTCCAGAAGCTTAAGAACTCAAACTAAAGCTCTCTATACCATTAAAGGAAGACCCTTTAAACCTACCCAAGTATAAGAAAAAGAGGTATTTTTTTAATTCATTTTTGTATTGTTTTTTCAGTCTGCCATTATTAGGGTTTATTTATGTATTTGTAAGTAGAGTATAATATATTCGTTTTGGTTTCTAGGGTTTTCTAATGACTGAAAAATCTGAGACTGAGCATATTGACCTAAACTCCGATGTGGTTTTGGGTGAACCGGAAACGAACGAGGTTAATGGAGTTAAAAATGAGTCAGAAGAAGCTGTAATGGGGGCGAACCGTTTGAATGGCCAGAATGGGGATATGGGTTCTTTAGTTGATGGAGAAATGAGCGAGGTCGAGGATGGTGGTGTTGGGAAGGAGAGTTTGGACAGTGAAGTTGGGGATAAAGTGACTGGTGGTGAAGATGAGAAAATGGGAGATTTTTCTTCGAAGGAAGGTGGGGAAGAGAGGATTAAGGGTCAGGATTGTGCTGGAAAAGACGGGGTTTCATTGGATTGTACGGAAGGTGGAGTTGCCACGGCGGTAAGTGAAGCGGTTTCGCCAAGTGTAGAGGCGGGACTAGATAAAGAAATTTCTAAAGGAGGTGATTTGATGGGAAATGATAAAAAGGAGGAAGTTGCTTTTGAAGTGGAAAAGGAAAAAGCTTTTGATAAGATGGAAAGGAATGAACATGTGGAGAAGGGCCTAGTTGATGGTTTGGATAAACTTGAGGCTCCGGGTTCTGTATCTGATGTACTTAGGCCTCAATCTACGGGAACTACTGAAGCTGCAAGGTGTTTCAGGGAAGATGTCCCAGTTGTTGAAGTGGAGGAGAATGTCGACCGTGGCGTGTCTTTGGTGGAAAGAGACAGTAAGACTGAACCTTCTGATGGAAGACAAAATGTGGCATTGAATTTGAAAGTTGATTTAGATGCACAGACTGGTGAGAGTGCTTCATTCAACATAGTCATTGATATAAGTCCGCGCATGGGCACGGAACGGAAGGTTAAATCAGCTGCCTTGAAACCGGAGTTCGCTATCGGTGATTTGATTTGGGGAAAAGTGAGGAGTCATCCTTGGTGGCCTGGACAGATTTGTGACCCTTCTACTGCATCGCGAAAGGCAAAGAAGTACTTTAAGAGAGACGGTTATCTAATAGCCTATTTTGGAGATCATACATTTGCCTGGAATGATGCGTCACGGATAAAGCCCTTTTTAACACAGTTCTCACAAATGGAGAAGCAGAGCAATACTGAAGATTTCCATTATGCAATGGCTTGTGTTTTGGAGGAGGTTTCGAGACGCGTCGAGTTCGGACTGGCTTGCTCTTGCATTTCTGAAGAAGTATATGCCAAACTTAAAAGTCAAATAATTATCAATGCTGGTATCCGGGAAGATTCCAGTAGAAGAGATGGTGGAGATAGATCTTTAACGGTAGCTTCATTTGAACCTATTAAGCTTATCGAGTATACTAAAGAGTTGGCGCAAGTCCCATATGATGAAACTGACAAACTACAACTCACCATTGCACGATCACAGTTATTGGCCTTCAATCGTAGGAAGGGTTATTCGCAGCTGCCAGAGTTCAGTTTGCTTGGTGGGCTCTTGGAGAATGATGCTGACATTTGTCCATCTGGGGAGAAGAAGCATTGCAATGAAGTGAGTGGGGCTGTTGATCCAGAACAAAAGGACGATGTATCGGTGTTCGAACAAGGAAAATCTAAAAGTCCACATAGTTCTTCCCTTAAGCATAAGCTAACCTCCGAGGATAATGCACTTCCAAGGAAAAAAGATAAAATTTTGAAAGATTTGATTGAGGAGAAGCAGGAGAAGACTCCCAAAAGTAAAAACGGTTCAGAAAGCAAAGTTAATAGTAAGAAACGTAAAGCAGGGAAAGTATTGTCTGATGATTTGCCTCTGAAAGAAAAGAAAAGCACGGCAACTGGGGTTGATAATAAGTCTTCCCAACTCAAGCCAACTTTTAGAGTGGGAGAGAGCATCCGGAGGGTTGCAAGCCAACTAAACGGATCAAGTCCGATCCTTAAGAACGAAGATGGAATGCCCAAAAGTCCTTTAGTTCAGACAAAAAGCAAAGTGAAAATTATGTCTGAGGAATCAAAAACTGGAAAGCTAGACGTGGAGGGTTCTCCTGATGAAGTACTGTCACAACTCTGTTTGGCTGCTACGGATCCCTTGAGTGCCAACAACTTTTCCATGATCACCTTTTTCTCAGAGTTCAGGAATACTGTTTCACTGGGCTTGGCCAGTTCAGAAGATGATGAAGAGTCTCTGGAAGACTTGTTCAGTAGTAGGATCGGAAAAAAATCAACCAAGAGTGGAAGAAAATCTAATAAGCCAGGTTTCACCGAACTACCTCCGCTGGAGACGATGAAAGAGTCCTACTGGTCTGAAAGAATAGTTCGAAGCATTCCTGACCCTGAAGATCAAAACGAAACAGAGGAACTTCTACCTGGGACAAGAAAAAAGGGAAAGGCTAGAAACTCTCCCAGTGAATCACAAAAACTGTTTGAATTGAATTCTGAACAGCAAACTGCTGGTGAGAATCTTGAAACGGAAGCAGAGAAGCCTATGGCTGACTTGAACAACAGTTGCACGGAAGATTTATCACAAACGGCCCTGATTTTGAATTTTACAGACTTGGATTCAGTTCCCTCAGAAACCAACCTGAATAAGATATTTAGCCGTTATGGACCTTTGAACGAATTGGAGACTGAAGTCTTCAAGAAGAGCAGCCGCGCCAAAGTGGTTTTCAGGAAGCGTTCTGATGCTGAAACAGCTTTCAGTAGTGCAGGCAAATACAGTACATTCGGACCCTCACTTGTTAGTTACCGCCTCAAGTATTTACAATCTACACCAAGTAAAGCTTCTCCAAATCCAAGGAAGCGGAGCAAAACACTGGCCGAATCCGCAGAAGACAATGCAAAGTTATCCACTGAACTCTGAGGAAGCTATTAAGAGTTATTAAGATTTAGTCATTTTGGTAATTATGTCGATTTTGTCTCCGGATGGTTTATTATAAATCGGTCATATAAAGTAGGTTTTTGCAGTTGGCCTAGTTAGTTGTGGAATGGGAAAAATACTGACGGAGGGTAAACCAAGACATGTATACCAAGTTCATTGATTTCAATCGATTTTAGGAATTGGCTTGTTAGTAACCAATGCCTACTGTCACATTCTTCTCCAAAGATTTGTTTACTTTCAATGGAGAAATTCCAACTTTTTTTATTATGTATGATATGATGCGTTTAATTATCACACAATCACAAGTGATCTGCTATTAGAATGAACTATAACGTATATCAATCCAAAGTAACTGTCAGAAATACTTGTGTGTGTGTGTGTGTGTGTATAATAGCATAAAGTAACTAAGTTGAGCGATCTCAAAGATTAAATTAGCCGATACAGTTCTTTCTTCAATAAGCGATCGAGCAATGTCGTCTAGTAGCAAAGCTAATTGATTCGTGCAACAAAAAAATTTACTTGGACACAAATTACAACTGGGAAACTGCATCTTATACAGGCTTAGGCAGAATTTAGTCGGTACATTCTGACTTGGGCATGTCATTCACTGCGTACCATCAAAATACAAAATGATGAAATAAAAGAAAATAAAATAAAATTTCCAGAAAACTTATGAAAGGAAGAGTCTTTCACCCGTTGAATCCACATAAAGCTGCTATATCATCACACTATCTCAGCAAACTGCTCTTCGGAGGAGGGAAGTTGGCTGTTTTTCTCTCCCTCTGACAGTGTCAATCCTTTTGAGACATCAAACGACTCACCTATATTGCACAAGGAATCCTTAACAGAAAATGGTATCCTCTTGCCGGCGGTGTTCTCATTAGTGGTCGGACAAAGAGTAGGCTTTGATAAATTAATTAGAGAATCCTCCTGAACACAAACAAGAAGCTCTCGGTGAGAGGATGACTTCGGAACACAAACATTATCTTCACCATTGAGGTTCTGCTGAGAAGAGAAAGAATCACTAAGGACCATTTCTTGAGTCCCCTTAATGTCCATTGCACTGGCTTGTCTGGTCAAGCAATCAATCTGGTCTTCAAAATGGGATCTCTCTTTCTCATTGATTTTCTTGGATGAATGCAAATCATTCATAAAACTAAGTTCTTCATTCTTTGTATGTTCAATCACTTCTTGAGGAAGGGTTAGATTTGTTAAATTAGAAATGGAACTTAAATCACTAATAGCAGTCTGCCCTCCAGTAATGGGGCTGATGTTTAGATCCTCCTTGTGAGCACTACATTTATTTTCTGGTGTCACTTCAGCCTTCAGAACAACAGTTTCATTATTTTCCGCAAGACCACTATCTTTATCATGTAAGCCAATGTCGTCTCCACCACTCCCAACTTCCTCAGCTTTCAAGTAATTTTCACTGCTATTTTTAAGTGGAGTGTCGTTTTTGACTTCTGGAGATGTGGCATGACAACTTTCTACCTTTCTCAGAGCACTAGAGATCCTTGTTGCAGCTTTTGATGCTTCCTGGGGAGTGGACACTTTAGGTTTTGTATTCGAGGAAGTTCGTTGAGCATCAAGCTTTGTGCTATTTGTCACAGCTCTTTCCGTATTTAACTTTCCAAGTTTTGCCTTAATTTGGCCCCCAGTTTTGCTTCCACTTCCTGCCCCAATTTTAGGTAAATTACTTGGTACAATGGGATGAGATTGCACACTTTTCTTCGGAGTGCGGACCGCCGATTTTACCTGTAAGATACAGACTCCATGTGATTATACAAAGGAGACTGACAATTTTTGCCAAAACAATTATCACCAGGAACTTTAGTCCATTCCCACTTAGAATAAGCAATTGAAAATTACAAAGATAAGGCAAAACTTACCCCATCAAAAAAACCAATTTTTGGAGATGGCAATCGAAGGCCAGAAGGTTTCGAAGCTGGAGGAAGTGTAACCCTTCCTACTGAGCTCCGATCATCCACGTGATTCTCAGAATCCAAAGATTGAGGTGTATCAAAATCTATAGAGACCCTCTTGCAGGAGCTTTGGATACTGTCTCTTGAACTACAGGAAATCTGTTGTAAACTAGAAATTGATGAAACTGATTCCGACGACCAGTCACTAATAGAGCTAGCAGGTGATATGCTGGAAGAAAGTTTGCTGAAAGGCATCAATTGAGAAGAGATATGGGATTTTCCTGGCCCAGTTTTATTTACTGATGAAATTCGTGATGGTGTTTTGGGATTTGAACCAGAGGACCTCGGATTACCAGTCCTAGTATCAGCTTTTCTTCTCATGGAATTGGACGGAGATTTACCAATCTTGACAGATGTAGTACTAGCGGAACTATCAAAAGAGGAGGAAGTTGCTTCTGTGGTGGTTGCAGTTGAAGAAGCCACAGAGGAAGATTTAAATGATACAGTAGGTCTAGGCACATTTCGCGAACTACCTGGTAATTTTGACACAGGAGCCCCTCTGCCTGCAATGCTTAAATAAGCTTAGAGAGGACTTCAATCAAGAAACAGGTGGGAAAAAGGTAATTAAAAACAAGCAGCATATCAAACTAGATGCAAGTTCCTACCAGGAGCAGTTTTCACAGTGTCTTTCTCCATTTTCAGAAGGTTACCACCCAAAGAAGCCCTCTTGGCCAATGTCGTTGAGCTAGGAATAGGCTTGCCCTGTCCCTTTGGTCGCTTCATAAGAGATAAAGTTGACTCTCCACTCACCGCAGAAGACTATTTTGTGAAAAAGAAAAAGGAAAGCAACTGTCACACTTAATCACAGGATTTCAAGTAGCACGAATGATTCTTATAAGACAACGGAAGTATGTCAAGTACAATTACCAAATGGCTGGCTACTCTCAGGTTCCAGTTCTAACTCCTAACAGTTTAGGCTAAACTCTCGAATTTAATTCTTAGTCATTTTCAAAGTATGGCATGACGAAAAATCAGTTTTTAACCTTCCACATACCTGTGAGAATTGTGGAGAAGCAGAAACCTGCCTCGCCAATGTTCCCGGATTTTGCATGCCAATACTTGGCTTCTTGCAAGCAACTTTGGGCTTCATCTGAAATTTTGCAACAACATTATACCAGATATTCCAAAACTGATACACAAAAGAAAACATAATTTACAACTTCTAGGCATACACTAAATCTTACCTTGGGTTGAGAAGCTAATTCCACTCTTCTTAGAGCTGAAAAGGAAAGGCATGTTTAACTTGATAAGTACTAAACAATATAGAGAGGTGGTAAGTACATTCAATATCTTCAACTTGTAGCGTGTTAGTCAACAAACAGAACTAACTCCATTTATGAAAATTTCCTCAAAAAAAAAAAAAAAAAAACCATCGTTTCAGATACAACCAAAGGATAAGCATGAGGAAAATGAAATGGCGCTAAAAGAAAAAATACTTTCCCCAGTAAGGAGATTCAGAGTCATTTCTAAAAATGTCATACCATTACATTCATACTCTCCATGGGAAATGGTCAAGATATAAAAACTACTCTGTGAAAACTGACAAGCATGAGTACTTGTGACAAATCTCTCCAGTAACAATCCTAACATGCACTACACTTACATCAGTGGTGATGAAGGTAGAGGTGACTTTGTCAGTAAAAGGAAGAAAAGACTTTGTTGATGATGGCTCCAGAAATGGAAATGAGTAGCAACTGGAGCAAAAAAGCAGTAAAAAGGGGTGGTTCTCGTGAGGCAAGTTAAATATATGATGAAAAGGAAAGGTTTCATCAGTGTGGTACAATTCTTTTTAGTTCCCTCATTTGAGGAACTATAAAACACCACTCCAATCTCAATCTCATTCCCTTCTTCCACAAGAGAGAGGGGGTTAGCGAGACACTAAAGCATTGTGCATTCTCTTAATTCAGCATGACAATGATCTCAACTCTTCTTTGATCTACTAAAACTAATATTATTCAATTGTACTCACCGTTGCCAGTTTTGGTTTCTCTCACTCGTGAGCCTACTTTACTACTTTCATCTGCAGTAACTGCTGCTTTACTTGATTTCTGAATTGAAGCTCTTACGTCCTCAAACAGACTAGTTTCATTACTTTCTAGTGTCAACGTATCACTTTCTAATGTGGAAATCGAATCGGTTGATCTATGAACTTCCTCCTCAATTCCAGGTAGCAACTGTTTTTCGCCCTTGACAACTCCAGTCATGCTTGACAGCTCCTCAGCATCCAAAACACCTGATTTCACAAAATCAATTCCTTTGCTATGAACAGAATAGGAAGAGAAACACAGTGAAACCACACTGAAACACGTCAAATTAAAATTTCAAATTCAAATGTACATGAAACATACCTTCACAGGTGAAAAAGGCACTGTCCCAAGCTAAACTTTTACGCAAGTTGTACTTGCCATTTCTTCTAACCCTCTCAGGTTCCAAGCATTCAGAAGGTTGGGGCACTAGTTCCTTCTGTCCTGTAACGTAATCGAAATCCACTAATTTGTCATCACCAACAGACTCAAAAAGCTCAATACTTCTCAGCTCTTGATTCTCTGCACACCATAATAAAGCTAAATTTATATTAAAAAAACTGAAGCCAATCAAAAGATTAGGTACTTTCTTAGTTCTTGAAATTATAATTTGCAGTAAATCCTAAGCATGTGCTCAAAGAAGACCAATTCACATCAAAACTGAGCCTTTGACCCCAAATTAGGTACCTGATTAAGAAATCCAGGCAACCCCATTACATAATCAGAGAACAAATTTGCCTCAGAAAACCCGGGACAATGTGAGCCACAATCAAAGAAGAAAAATCCACAACCCCATTTCAGAAAATTCCAATAAATTAACCATCTTCAGATTCGTACGGACAACAAGAACATCATCAACCAGTTCCACATTGCCAGAACAAAAAGGCTAAATCTTTTCAAACGAAAAAATAAATAAATAAAATTGAAGGTTGGAGGATCACCTTGGGGAAATCCTGAGGGCAAACCTAAGAGAGAATCGTCTTCGGAGGAGAAATCGATGATGCTAAGGCGTCTGACTTGGATATCGTCCTTCTTGGACCCGGATTCCTCCATTTTCAGAAACCGTGAAACCAGATCTTAGAAAATTCCGAAGCCCTGCCTAGCCTTGCAGCTATGGAGAGAATTTATATATATATATATATATATATATATATATATGAAGATTTTCAGAACTGGAGTGATCAATTTACAGTAAAGATGGCGTTTTTGAGAGTTTTTTTTTTTTTTTTGAACTACGGCAAAAGCGGCGGTTTTCAAATGGAAGATTATAATAAATTTTTAAATTAATAATATGATAGTAATAATAGTCATTCTATACGTTGGAGAAGGGGTGGGGGAGCGCCTTGTGTGTACTGTGGTCTGACCCAAAAACTGTGTAAATGATTATAAGCCCATTGGCTTAGTGGGCTGTGGGCCCAACTGAAGGATCAAACGGATTGCATTGGATGAAGGAAATTTGACATAGGTAGTAATAACGGATTTTTTGAGTTTTTCCTTTAAAAATGAAAAAGAATTACAAAAATACGGTATCAGAAAAATAATACATTCACATACGGCGTACGAATGGTATTTTTAAAAGTCCACTACTCTGCTCTCAAAAACGCGGTGGCAAAATCGTAAAATATACCATCTTTTTGAATTAGTGTTATTTAAGAAAATTGTAACAAATGTAGAGCCAAGTCGGTCGGTTAGTTTGGTGGTTAAGATAAAGCATTGATTCAAATTTTCCCTCTCTCAAGCGCAAGCGCATGAGGAACTATTTTTTTTCTCCGTTCTTTCGGTGATAATTGAAAATCTTCTTAGCAGTAACTAATTCGATTACCGCTAATCAGTTATTGGTAACTAGAAACTAATAATCAAAATTTTTTTTTTCATTCTTTGAATAATCATTTTTCTTTCTTTGTTTTTTAAAAAAACACTAATTCAAATTTTCCCTCTCAATCTTAGCGCACGAGGAGCTACTGTTTTTTCTTCAGTTCTCTTAGTGATAATTGAAAATCTTTTTAGTAGTAACTAATTCGATTACTGCTAATTAATTATTAGTAACTATAAACTAGTAACCAAATTTTTTTTTACAGTCATTTTGGTGGTAATCAAAAATCCTCTTAATAGTAATCAATTTATAATAAATCTTCTTTATAATAACCAATTCAGTTACTATTAATTAGTTATTGGTAATTAAAAACTAGTAACTATATTTTTTTTCAATCCTCTTAGTGGTCATCGAAAATCCTTTTAGTAGTAACCAATCTAGTTACTATTGAATAATTTGGAGCTTTCTTAATTTATTTTTTAAATCTTCTTAGTTGTAAATAATGTGGTTACTACTAAACAGTTACTGGTAACTAGAAACCAGTAATTATTTTTTTTCCAATCTTCTTAATAGTAACCAATCTAATTATCGTTGACTGATTTGGAGCTTTTCTTAATTTATTTTTTAAAACCTCTTAGTAGTAATCAATCCAGTTATCACTAATCAGTTTATTGTAGCCAGATCAGTAACCCTTTTATATTAGTTACCAATAACTAATCCAGTTATTAATTACCAATTTCATTACTGGTTACTTTGGCTACCAGTCGGAGGGAAAACAAATGGTGATAAAAATTACACTAACCACATATTGATTAGGGGGAAAAAAAAAAAAAAAGAGTTATGACTAGAAAAAAATAATTGGATTACATCCTTAACTGCAAAGGAAGACTTTTCATATTCAAAACAGACTAAATGGACAAGAAACTGACAAGGTAAAAGTATTAAATGAACCCATATTTCCCAACATTAGCAACTTTAGTTACTACTTTCGGTTTCTCAAAGTTCATACTTGCTTCACTAGTTACTACTACATATTTTGCTCCTGTAATGCCATAGTATCTACATGATGCTTCAACTGTACAAGGAACAAGAGCAATCATGGCTTCCCAATTACTCTTCTTTTTTTTTTTTTTTTTAATAATATTCTCTCAGACAACCTAGACACAATGACCATAAATTAAAAGAGAATCAAAACTACAGGTAAACTTGACCACAAATTTTACACAAATTATAGACACTGTAAACATGCTTAAACTGATATGATTATCATGTTACTTCCATTTTCTTCAAGATGATCAATAAGCCAAATACTTCTCCCTCCATTCTTCTTCAATCTTTTCTTCAATTTTACTTCCCATGGTCCATGACCGATAGGAACAGACAATGAGGGTAATTCACTTAAAAAGTTTCCCACCAAGTGTCATAGCATAGTAGACTTCTTTGTGATTCTCTGAATTAGGTGCCATATTTGATAAATAATTTAGAACAAGTTCCATAGTAAAATTTTTAGAAAATGATAGTTTATATCTAATTAGCACGAATAATCAGTCCAATGCCAATGCAACAAAAAAAAAAAAAAAATACAATAATAGAAAATTTTGTTTGGCTGTATAATAATAGATCAAGGATTTGAAGCAAATAAAAAGTGATGATTAAAAAATCATGAAAAATCAAGCAATGCCCACCAACCAAAATGAAAAAAAGATTCAAAACAATAGTTGAAAATTTTGTTTGACCGTACTATCATGTACCACAAAAACCCGAAAAAAAAAATATATATATAAGACAAAGACTTGCCAGTCTAGATTCTATCATGGTGGCTTCATCCACTATGGGCCAAAAATCTGACTTTTGGTGATGATTTCCACATGACACCATTTTCCTCCCGCGAGTCCTCTGCGGGAGTTAAACGACACTGGTGACGAGAGCGGAGGAGACGAGATCCCTGGCCATGGGAGCGAAGAAGACGAGATCCCCAGCTTATAAGACGGAAAAAAAAAAAAAGGTGAAAAAAATATGGTATTTTTCGAAAAAATACCGTATGAAATTTCTAAAAAAACAAGGTACTGTATACTTGACATTATTTTTTAAAACACCGTGCATGTCCTGATTTCCCACAATAATAATATAGACTAAATGACTTTTTATACTTATGATATCATATTAGAGGTTGCTTTACCTTGACCATCAAGGCATTAGGTAAACTTCAGAATCAGATTACTTTCATTCATTAATCTTTGAAATTTGTTTACTGCAGAAGGTAAAAAAGTGCAAAACTTCAACTCCTAATGTAGCTGTTCATGGTGCTCTGAGCCACTTTTACAGGATTCTGATTAAATTGAACGGCAAACGAAAGAGAGCAGAATAAATCTAAGAACCTCCAAAAGAACAGGAGAGTGGCTAATCAATTGTGTCAAAAAAACGATTTTACTGAATTCAACACAGAAACCAAATACCAAGAACAAAATAGATAGTCCACAAAATTCACCAAAAGCTAAAAACAACACTGATTTTCCAGTAAAGACATCTAAAGGAACTTAAGATCTAGGCTTCTCCTTCTTCTCCTTGAAAAGGGCCAATAGAGAGACTCCAGAGACCTTCACAACCTTGAACCTAACTCCAGGAATATCTCCAACAGCATGACCCTTTCTTCCAAATCCAGCAATCAACACCTCATCCTACATCCACAAAATACATAAACATATTTTTGAGTCTTCAATTTGACAAGGCTGAGAAATAATCAATACCCTGAAATGTTCCCCGTGAACAATTCGAAGTTACATATCAAGAAAACATAGCTGAAGTTACATATCAAGAGTACTTACGTTTTCTTCGATGTAGTTTAAGCAACCATCATTGGGGACAAAAGCAGCAATCTTCTTTCCATTTTTAATAAGCTGAACTCTAGCACATTTTCTAATAGCAGAGTTAGGCTGCTTGGCCTCAATACCGCTGGCACATCACGAAAATTAGTCAGTTTTGAAATCAAATATGCTGATTGTGAAGAGAGTATGAAGCTAAATCAAGGCATGTAAAATAAACAGGAGATCAATGAATCTCACATCTTCTCAAGGACAATGCCCTTTGCATGGGAAGAACCGGCGAATGGCTTCTTCCATTCGTTACCAAGGTGAGACTTCTTGTACGACTTGTCGGCCCACCTTTGCTTGATACGGTGGTTCTTCAGCTTGCGACCAGCTCCTGAACCACGTGTTTTCCTACAAGGCAAATTGTAGGATTATCACAATGAAATCTAGAAAATGAACCACACTATCATATAGACAGCAATACATCATCTACAACAGTAGTAAATATTGCACATCTCTTTCAATTGTATGAATAGCAAAACAAAAGAAACGAAGTCAACTTTTCTTCAACTTGCTATAAAATCATACTCTAATGAATATAACAATATAAGATTTCTAATTCATTAACTATACCACATTCATGTATTATCCTCAAATTATAGTTTTCCTACAAATAATCTCTTATATTAAAAAAAAAACAACAAACTGGGGCAATAAATTACAATCCTACAACTCCAAGCAAATCTTGAGTTTAAGCCAAAAAAAAAAAATAATAATAATAACGCAATGAAGATCTTACAAAATGAAAACAAAACAATTGAGTAAATCTCAGATAAAGCGTTTCCATAACAGAATAACTTTCAAAGTACACATTTTACATCATCATAAGTTCAGAAATTTCATGCTCCTTAAGTATACACACATATAGATACATATATATTGTATATGCATAAAATCCAACTAAATATGATAGAAGCAAGATAATTTCTAGAGAATAAAATAAAGGGATTCAGAAAAATCAAATATTGGAATCCGAAAGTGAAAGAAAGGGTGTCGATAATCATACCCCATGGCGGCAGAGAAGAGCTCTTCGACTGAAACTGGGGTCTTGGAAACCTGAAGAAGAAGAGGCAGCCGCAGAGTAAAACCCTAAACATGTTTTGTTGCCTGTATTTATATATGTAATAGGGCTGTGATTTGAAATGGATCCAGGAAGAATCGGGTTGGAGCCCAACAGTAACTCCAGCAACTAGCCTCTATTATCAGGCCCAACTAGAACCCGAAAAAGTCCCTTCTAAATGGCCCAAATTAATACCCAACAACTTTTGTAATGGGTGATTATCTGGGACAATATCAAAACAAACCCACCAAGTTTAGCCCCCCACTCCCAAAAAAAAAAAAGTACTTTTTTACTAATATCAAATAAAAATTTTTCTATAAAATCTCACCAAATTCATATATAAAATCAAATTTAGAGTTAAAATTATTAAAAATGAATATTTTTAACTTTTAAATTTAGAAAAGAAAATTTAGAAAAAATGAATTTTTTGTGTGTTTGAATTTGAAAACTGATATGATTGGATTCATATGAAATTACAGAGAATTTTTGGTCTACATGATTGTCTTCCAGTTATTTTTATGGATGTGAATTGATAACTTTAAAGAGTAAAGTTTTTCTGCAATAATTATAATTTTAATTTTGATCAAAAAAACATAAATAGAAAATTTTACTATATATTAATAAAAAGAAGTGGTTTTTTTTTCTTTATTCCTAAAAGGCTAAAAGTTATTATTTTGAATCTAATTTTTTTTATTACATATTTGCTATTGACCAAAATCCTAAGGAGAATGGTAATGATAGTGAGAACGTAAATGGAAAGGAAAAAAAAAAGATGATAAATTTGTTTGGTTGGAGTTTAGAATCACATCTTTGAACAGAGATTTTCCAATTTGGTTTTCAAAGGAATGTAATAGAATTGACCATATGTTTGACCAATACACCGCTAAACTTAAAAACACACGTTCTTTTGAAAAAATTAGGCATTATTATTTTAGAAAAGAAAGAACAAATAGAAAAAAAGAACATAATAAATAGATTAAATTTCTTGTGATAAAAAAAATACAATATTCTTCAGGTTATATCTTATTATTTCTCATATAAATAATCGAGAACTAGGAAATGCATAAAATACATTAATCATACTTATAAGCCTTATAAGCGCAAGAAAATAAAACAAAAACAAAAACAAAAACCTGTTAGGGAACGCATTAATCAATTATAGTAATTGCCATAAATAAATAATTCTGTCGATTATCAAGGGGATTTTTTTTCCCCATAATTTGCAAGCCATTACATAGCCAATCTCAAGGATCGTGCTAAAATAAAATTAAAAAAAAAAAATAGAAAGTTAAAAAAATGAAAGATAAGGTAGGAATGGAATGGCTTTTCGGGGGAATAACAATTCCATTAGAAAAGTAATTCCCAAGTAAAAAGTGGAACCAAATAAAAGAATGCAATTCCAATTTTCAATCCATTCAATTACTCCTAGCTAAATGCCACCTAAGGATTTGTTAGGATTCTTTTTTTAATCTTTTGCTTTAAAAAAAAAAAATGAAGTAAATAATGTAATTTTTCTCAGACAACAATTTTCAGTATGGGGCATAAGATTTGGCAAAAATTACAAGTTATTAGACCTAACTAATTATTTTTAAGTCATTCTTCTGCTCTAATTTGAACCACTTTTTCTTTTTACCACTTACTAGACCTAACTAATTAGGTATCTTAAAAAGAGGTATTTGGCTAATAAACCCTAAGATTTGACCATGTGCAAGTCACTAAAGTCTTCAAATAGTGAATCATCGTTTCGAGTGGTTACTAATTCATATGTCCATCTTTTGAGCACATGAAATGGCACATTGATCCATTTAATTTCTTTTAAAGAGGATTTTGGATTATAAAACTTGCTGTTCAGTGCTTACTAGTTACCACATAAATTAGTGCTAAGCTCAGTGGCATCTGGCAATGCCCACTCTGAAAATTATAAGACTAGTTGAAAACATGCCATTGTAGAATAAACGAGGCATATCTATTCTCATACACCATGGAAGTTGGACAGTGATACACATAATAAGGGAGAGTCTAATTCAAATCACATCTCAAATACAAAACCATATAACCTCTTTCTCTCAGTTTCCACATAATTCCCCCCAATGCTGTGACAGCTTTGTAAGACTGCCTCTAGCTTAACATATATGGGGGGAATAAAGTGTCTAATAAAAGATACAAATACTATCCTTGTCCACAGCATACACCATCTCCACGTTACCACTATACAGTCTGCCCAAAAGAGCTTGATTTTTTATTTGCATGTCAAACTCATGGGGCTCCAAAAGGCCTGCCAAGAATGAAACAAAGATATGAGTAATGTGAAGACTGTGTGTATATATATGTACATGACACAGCAAATTATGTGAGGAATCGAAATTTGACATACCACAGAAGACTACTATTTCTGACCCTTCTTCCATAAAACCCCAATCTTCTTCAACATGTTTCCATTTTTCTTCTTCGGTGAGTCATCGTCCATGTCATCGGAATAAGGTGAATCCATGGGGTTATAGGTGCTGTCAAGAGAACCTGTTCTTTCGACAAGTTTCCCATTGTTCCCCGTTGAAAGCATGGCAGCAGCTGCCTCGGCAGCCTTCCTCCACTGATCTGACTGAACCTTCAACCTCCTTAACTCAGCCTCCATTTCGGTGTTTGCTGCCTGTGCTGCATCCAACTGCTCAGTCACCCGAGCTGCCCTCCTGCTGTTTTTGTCAGCTTCCTCATTTGCGTAGCCGAGCTTCATCAGAGCTTCTCGCTCTGCAGCCCTTGCTGCTTCAGCTGAAGCAACAGCTTCGTCATTAACTTTAGTCCTCTCTGTTTCCTTGTTCTTAATTTCCATCTTGAGCATCTCATTTTCCTCGGCTATACTCTGCAACTGTGTCTCCTTATCCAACAAACTCGCCTTCAACTCCGACAAAAGAGCTTCAGACTTCTTCAGCTCTGTTGTAAGCTCAGCCTCTCCTTGACTTGATAGATTTTTCTCAATCTTTGAGTTCAACCCCTCGTTTTCCTCTAATATACTCTGTAACTCAGTCTCCTTGTCCATCAGTCGTGCCTTCAAATCTTCAACATGAGCATTGGCTTCCTTCAATGCTGATGACAATTCAGCCTCTTTCTGACAAGTTTCAGACTTTGTTCGTTCAACTTGCTCATAAGCACTTCTAATCTGCAATGTGCTCCGAATAAATTCTTCCTGGTACCTGATCTCAGCGGCATCTAATGCAGATCTCAATTGAACTGCCTCAGATTTCACAGAATTAATCTCTACTTTTAACTCATTTAGTTCTTCATTTTCACCATTTCCTGGGACAAGATTTTTGTCATCCTTAGGAGCCTCCCAATTTTGGCAGTTTCCATTAATCAGTTCTGCCTGGAGCTTGCTTACAAGACCCTCCAATGACTTCACTCGAGCATTGGATTGCTCCAACTCCAGGGATGATGATTTATAAGACTCCATTCCTTTGTTTGCATCTTTCCGAAGACTTTCTATGGCCGTATTTGCATTTTCCAACTGCTTTTGAGTTTTATTAATTACTTCTAAAGCCTGAGCTTCAGATTCCCTGCAATCACTCAGCTCATTTTTTAATTTCTGAACCAAAGAGAGAGTTTCTGATAGCTCCATTCTCAAATTATGGACCTCATCATGTGCCGACTCTGCATGCCTAGCCTGGGTGGCTTCCGATTCAGCTAGCCTTTCCAGCTGAACCTTGAGCTTCTGAATTTCATTCATGGCAGAAGCCAAGGCAGTAGAATCCATTGAATGCTGCTTCTGGACAGCCTCAAGTTCAGACTGCCATGCTCTATCTCGATCCTGGGAAATTTTACGAAGCTCTTGAATACGATCATCCTCAGATGCAGAGAGTTCCAGCAGCTGCTGTTGGGATTCCTCGAGCTTCGCAGACATGGCCAGCAGCTGCTTCTTGGCTTCTTCAGCCTCCTGCTGGGCTTGTCTCTTCCATGACTCAGAAGAGTTCAGCTGATCCCTTGCCTTCTTCAGATCCTCCTGAAGTTGAGCCAGCTGCGATTCCAATTCAGAAACTTTGTTTGGACGTTTCTTCTGAAGCTCAAATTCAAAAACAGAGATTCAGTAACTGAACAAATACTACCAACATGACGATACTTTTGATATTTACTTTGAATTTAACGTTAGATGTACCATGCTATATACAGAATTTGTTATTAGTAAGTTACAAAAGATAGCCAACAGCTTCCTTATTGTTTCCAGTGAAACTGACAACAATAATTTATCGTCATCATAGTTATTATGCATACCTCAGATACAGGACTTCGTGGTGATCTACGTTCAATGACTTTTGGACTAGATTTCGGAGTCTTACTTGCCACACTTGGAGATGAAACTGAATCAGCATCTGATCCAGAAGTCTTGAGTTGCCGAGCAGTTCGAGGTGTTGCTGGTGATCTCCTTTGAGGTACTTCCAAAGTACTAGCTCTGTTTACATATAGAAAAACCAATTACCGCATGTATACATATTGCAAATTGGAGTATAAGTTCAGATGTAGAGCAAATTGGAGTATAAGTTCAGCTGTAGCAGACATACAAAATTAAGGTCATAAATCCCACCTTGTATTCAACAATTAGTTAGTATTGCTAAAAGTATCAACAGCAAAGTAGAATACGCTATAACCTGGTTTCAAGATAAGACACCTGAGTTGAAGTTATTTCGACTAAGTTAGACGTGCATTAAGTGAAATTTACAAAGCCATCTAATCCCAACTTGGGCATTGCCATATTAATAGAACATGCTAGATCATTTCAAATGCTGCATGCCTACATGCTTTAGTTTGTTCCTAGCTTAAGAGAATTAAATTAACTGCAGGAAGAAACAAAACCGAATAGCTCATTGCAACAATTAACAGCCAGTTTTCATTCACGGATACACATGATATCACGGATACACATGATATCACTAAATGCAAAAATGAAACTGATGAGATCTGGATTCAAATTAATATTGTACAGCTAATTATAATAATTTAATCTAGCTGAGTTTAGAAACATTTTGCAATAACTCAACAACAGTTGCAGATATCAGTTGAAACACGATACGTTCAATTATTTAATCATTATTCTCTTACCACTTGACCAGTTATTCTAGTTCAGTGGTCTTTTTCTTTCTATTTTAAAATTTCAATTAAGAATTATAAGAGAGAGAGGTAGAGCATTGGAAAAAGATATGACATAATTTTAGACCATAACAAAAGACAATTAATGAATAAAAAAACAATCTTACTTTGCTTTTGGTGTCTGCATTTTCTATATCTCCCTTGATTAAAAAAAAAAAAAACTTTTGCACAAAGATTGATTGAGGCCTCTTTGAATCCCCCCTGACCCACAACACCTGCGGCAATTCAGAGGAGTCTTAGGCTGAGAAAGAAACATAAAAGAGAATATCCTATATATGTACAGATAAACAAGTAAATGGTTCATTAAGGACGGCCACCTCAAATCAGTATTGAGTACAAACCCAAACAAACAAACAAACAAGTTACAACACACCATCCCTTCAAAGAAACTCCACAGAAACTAACACCACTACCACCAACCAAATCCACGAGACAATGAAGAAAAAGGAAGAGAAAAAAAAAGCATTATAAAGAAGTTGTACCAAAAGAATTCATTGAGTACCATTAGCCAGATCCTCTTTCAACTTTTTCACCACCCTTTTTTCCCATTCCCCATTTCTTTTTACTCTAGTGCTTCTACTATGCTCCAAACACATAATTAAAGCCATAAGGGCCCAACAAGAACTAGTAAGCGACAAAGGAGCTACCCATGTACAAGATTCTCGTGTTATTTGGATCAATTTTCACTGTATAGTTGACAGTTCAGTGTTTAATGTATTTAACCACAAATTAGATCTGGTGTCCCTCAGTCAACATTTTGGGAAAATAAATAGCAAATGACCACAAAAATAAATATCAATGAGAACACATTAAATAACAGAAAAACAAAAAAATAGGCACTTTTCTATGTTCAATTAAGTTCAACTACAGATTAGAACATTAAAAAAAAATCAACAAAAATGAAAAAGCAGAGAATGTTAGGAAAGATCAAACCTTTTAGAAGTAAATAATGACATTAATGCATTTAAAGGGGGGGGGGGGGGAGTAGTGCAGAAACCATCTAAGAAGACCAAATAATGAACTTGAAACCAAAGATTGGAACAAAAAATTAAATATAGTTGACTATTTGCCCTCAAATAAGAACTTTTCGCCCCCTCAAACTTGTTAAATTTTCAGTACTGAAACGCTTAGAGCTAATGTCACAACCGCTGTCAAACACCGATCTGAAGCAGATAGATAAGTACATGAACAGCAAAACACAGAAGCCTAAGACAGAGTACACAGAGCTTATAAAGAAAAAAAGCGGTCTTTATGGTCTAACAAAGTACTTTAGAAAGCAAAACAACATAAAGGAGCAAACTTCAACTATTTTTCTCTGATTATAACACTTCAAAACCAAATCCTTGCAACACAAGCGCCTTTCCGTTCTCAACCAAAGACCTACATTTTCACTCCAAAGCATTTATTTCATAACAGAAAAAAAGATAAAGATTTTTCCCCCAAAAGGTATCACATTTACAGCAAATACGCAGTGTGTCAAAATAAAAAATATCCATATACTGAAAGTCTCTGAAAACATGAAACCACTCAACCCCATTGAACAAAAACCAAAAACCAAAGTGACCCATTACTCAAAACAAAAATAAAAGTCGAAAAAAACCAAGAAAAGAACATAAGAATGGAAGAGAAATGAAACCCAGACTAGGGAAACGATTGAAAACCTCTGATATGATCTTAACAGAGAAAGATCTCTCGGCTCCTGAAGATGGGTTGGTCTCGGTTTTTCCAAGGGAGAAGAAGGACTAGTCCAAAACCCTACCTTTTTTTCAGTCTTCTAGGAAGCAAAGCGGGGAGAGGGAAAAGGGTTTAGGTGCAAGTGTTGTCCGGCATTGGTAGGAGGGTTTGGCAACTTCTCCTGCAGCTGCTTCTGCGCTCACTTCCCGAGTGAGTGAGTGAGAGGGCTCTCTCTCTTCTTTACCTGTCTCTGCATTTGTCAGTGTATATGGACTGAGCATACGTAGCGCGTGAGCTCCACCTCCCACACGCGCTTTCTTTCTTTCTTACCCTCACACGCGTGTGAATTGGGAAACTGTGGTGGTGGGGCCTGGTCTAGTAATGCCTACGACGACTAACAGCTGCCCAAAATGTTTATGGGAAAGAGTTAAGCTCAGGGCCCAGTGCTCTCACCCAAAGTCCCAACAAAAAAAAAAAAGAGAGGAAAGAAACAGAACTTTGAAGCCAAATTCACGTAAAAGTTTTGCCCTTTTCAGTTTCTTGTTTTCTTTACTATGTATTTTTGTTAGTTTAAGTTGGAGACCGGAAATAGGATCATGTTATTCTCATCTTTATTTGTTTAAGCTGGCTCCACTTTAAGTTTTACATAATAATGGGAAAAGGGTAGGACTTAACATGGTCTCACAAATGTGAAAAAAATCATTTAACCCAACTGAATTATCCTAAGCCCACCAAAATCTACGACTTTCTGTTTGGTTATTTTCCTAAAATTGACCTAAAATGCACCACTTTCTATTGGTCAAATGAGCAGACCGTCTGAAACAAGAAGCTCAAATTATTGAGCCAAAATAATTGGTGGCAACAAGTCCTTGTTACTTTGATTGTGTTTCGTTAGTCCCAATAGCCAAAATTTGAAGAGTGAGGACTCCATTTTACCCATTTGTAAATTGGAATTAATAGTGTTATTGGTAGAATACAACTGATGAGTGATGCCAAAAGATTGGCCTAGTTGCCCACTATTACTGTCCAATTGATTTGTCTCCTCAGTTACTCAAAAGCAAGCTGAATCAAATCAAACAGTCTATCCAAAACCCTTAAGAATTAACTTTAGCTTGTTATTACCAATATTGTAAGCTGGTTTAGTAAATCAAGAATGCTTCAAACTTACCCCTTATAGCTGATGTCTACTGTGGGGCCCATTCCCGAGCCTCGAACCGTGAGAAGGGTCACGCGGATCGCACGTAATCCCGACATCGGCATGTGGGTCTCCCGAATTTAAGGCAGAATCCATCACTGATCCCAAACGGTTCAATCGGTCAGACCTCGAGTCCATGACAGC
>JXTB01000057.1:663566-677278 GCA_002914805.1 Parasponia andersonii
GGGATTTGTGAAGTAGCAAGGGCACGTGAACAGTTGGAGAATCCAGCATCAGCAGTTCATGACACGTGGACGACTGGTGTAAAACCGCTCCAACATCTACTAGTTTACAGCAAGCCATGACCTTTTCATATCTTTCATTTGTTTCATATCTTTAGACCATAGATATAAATATAAAAGCCATAAAATGCTAATATGCATATTACAGATCCAGGTTTTGTTGATCCCAAAGTTCTCCTAATAATGGATTGTGTTTCCAATAACTTATAACTTATCAATTATCACGGTTCAATGTAACCAATTAATAGTTGCTCATCTATATTCGGGTCACGGTCGAGTTTTTAACCATAACATGTGCTTAGCTTCCTAGTTTGGGGCTTAACGACACTATATTAGTCACTAGACGTTGACTGGTTAAAAACAATGGTCCTGCTTCTCAGGGACCACACAGACTGAATTCATGCTTAGTCTTTTTCTCTTGCCAATAGAGATACAATCAAAAAGCATTTTTGGCAATTTGATTTCTATACTTGCTAAAATTCAAGCCCACAGAATAATAACAATAATGAAAACATTATGTGGAGGCTCAATTATTAGGAAGTAATATATATGTCTTGCACAATAATAAAGTATAAGCCTTGTTTGTTCCCTACCTTTTGTTTTGAAGATATATTCAAGAATGAAAAACGTAAGTGGTAAACAAAAGGAGATATCTTTTCGTTCTATCGTGTTTAAGCCTTTGCTTTGTTTGTAATGTAAGCAAACAAACATTAATCTAAGATGGCCTATTATTGGTGTCATTTTTCCTAAGAGGTAACCAACTAAGACAAGCAAACATAAATATCTAGTATATGATAATATCAAATATATTATCCCATTGGAGTTAGTGGGGGTGGCCATTGCGACTCACTCATTGCTGAAAAATGCTTGCAAAAATGTTATTTGCTTCCTTTGGTTGTTGAGCAGTTTACTGAATTTGGGCTTTTCTCCCTATCCCTGGCCCACCAACAACTTGGCCACCACAGCTAATCTGAACCCATTTTAGTATTATACTCTGTTAATCAAAAATAGACAAGGTCTCCCCAGGTGAGGGAATCTTTGTCTCTAAAAAACTACACCATTGGGCAATCTTGCAATGCTAAGCAATTAAGCTTTTGCTTTGAATCACAGACTTGTTTTATATTTGTTATGACATTAGAATAGAACTTCAACTCACGAAATGAGTGAGTTATGTATATTTGATTATTTATATAGTCTTAATAGTTTTATATGGCGAGTTATGTATGTTTATATATTTAATGCATGCTATGTTTATATATTTAATGCATGCTATCTTTTCTGTTATCTTAGTCTATCTGTAATTTCGTATGCTGCAGGCATATGCAGACACCTGCAGCCTAGGCAATGGAGGACCCCAGTGTTATTAAATATAGATCAAAGAACAGTTAAATAACATTATGGCCCATGCAATCATTTTCTATCTTCTAGGCCTGCTCCTCTTTTTTTTTTTTCCCTCAAAAGGGTTCTCTGTAAAATATCAGATACATATGACTGACCCCAAAGTCACAGGCTTGCACATTTTGTATCACACAGCATAGAAAGTGGAAGCCTTTTTGCTACTGTCCCCGAAGCTTAATCCAATCTAGATGGTGTAAAACTAGGCTGTTTGAACGCGAGTTTTTATTGAGAACTTGTTGTAGCAGTAACTCATATCAACAAGCTCGTAACGTTACCCTTCTTGCAAAAAGAAAAAAAGATTAATAAAAAAAAGATTAATTGAGCAATCAGAAATAGTTAGCTCTTTATCAGCACTTTAACATATCAACCTACCGATCAAGTAGGAAGGTGATTCCAGTTATAGGATTTTCCCTGTCTAGACCTTATAGAATATCTAGTGGGCATGAATAAGCGTACGAAGCTCTTTAGGTGATACACAGCGTGATACTATACTTTATACCTTAGCTCGAACCAATTAACATTACTTGACAAATAGTTTTTCTTTCTCTTAAACCCATTTCCCTCACCTTAAACTTTCTTAATCCCAGGATTAGTTCAAATTTCAATTATTGAACCCAGGGATAGATAGTCTTTTGTGTAGGAATGAGTCAATTGTGGCTAGAGGGTTTTGATTTATTCGTTAGGTCTGATGAGAAAGTGACAGAAAAACGGTCACTGGAATATAAAAACTTAAAATCTTCAAATATATATGTCACCGTCAAACAAACAGAATCAAACGTGTAACATATTAGCACTAAACATTTGAATTTGAACCAAAAGCAACCTAATCATGCAACTAATACATAAACTGCATATATAATTCCGGGAATATATCCCAGCAGGGTCAGCACCAAGTCAATCCAGAACTCCACCTGCAATTATGGGGGGAAAAAAAAAAAGACCCACTTATAGAATTTCACATGTATACATTTATTTCTATATATGTAAATGTTTATATATATTTAAATGCACACACAGAAATTCACATGTGTACATTTTTTTTTTTATATATGTAAATATGTTCAAACACATATATAGTTCAAGTATTAAAATTAGAAAAGTACTCGTTTCATAGTATTTCGACCACGTATTTTTTAAGAATGCAAAATGTATACAATAAAATTGGGTTAAAATTAGAAAGTGTTATACCTGAAAAATTTTCAGAAAAGGAAAAAGAACACTCATTTATGAAATTTCACATAAATACAATTTTTTAATAATAAATTATTTAAAGCACATATATTGGGATGCAAAGCAATGGGATTATTGTAAAATTGGCTAGTGATTATGAGAATTACCCCACAACCATACCGAAGGAAGACTCCCACTGGTGGAAGAATGATAGCCAATATCACCTCTAGGAATGTCTCTGACCCCATTTTAGCTTCTAAGTCTAAGCAACCTTAGAAAATTTTGTGAAGTGGTAACTAAATGTGAAAATGGCTTAATTTGATAGAGTAGAAGATTTCCATGGGGAGCTTTTGAGATGAGAAAATGAAGCAATTAGTTAGCTGAATAGAGCTGGTCTCTTTCAGGATTTGAATGCCACGTTGCATGGAAATTAGACACGTGGCACGCAGTCAAAGTGCACGTAGATATACAAGTTTCTTTACTTTTTTTTTTTTGTCCCCTTAGGCAGAAAAAACAGAGTATATGCATGGATTTGGGCCCTTTGAAAGTTTGCTCCAACTTGGGCCTAAAGGCTTACAAGGAATTGGATTTTGACATTTTTGTGCAGTTGGTCCTAAATCCACCAAAGACGAAAATGAGCAATTGAATTCTTTTACATATAGATTTAATTTTAATTTCAAAAAGACTCTCTACATGTTCACAAATTACCCGTGCCTTGACATTCTCATCCCTATTACTATATTCACATATAAGAATTAAGCTTAATATAATATGTTGTACTCAATGTTAAATATAATGTAAAATCCCTATATTTTTGTAAGGGTAAAATGGTCTTTTGGCACAATTTTTATAAAATAATAATAATATAAATTTTTAATTCGAATTTTGGACGACGATGTGAGAATATTTTTAAAGAAGGACCAATTTGCAAAACTAAAGGATTATTTTGAAATAAAAATTTAAAATCAAGGACTTATGTGCAATTTTTTAAAAAATACTGTCCTTTAATAAGCTAACATGTGGCCAGCCCATTTCCCCTCAGCTATCTCCCTCTCTCCCGCAATTTTCTGGCTAAAACGCTGATTTTATGGCGAGCCTCCGACGAGGTACTTCCCAACATCATCAGAGTGCCGCCACTATCCGCGGTCGACAGCTGGAGGACGGACGATCCTCGCACCACTGTCTACGCTGCCTGACAACATCCTATTCGCCGTTGGTAATGCATAGAAGTCGAGAGCTATTTTCCGATGCCGGTGCCGATTTAGGTGACATTTTTCCGTAACAATGGTCAGGTTTGAATCGTCTCGTCACGATATTTTACGTGGTATATATATCTTGACTCAATATTGCTTGGATTGAAGTTTACCATTTTTGTTAATTTTGAGCTATTTTAGTTTTATATTTAAAATTTTCAATCCAACCGTTAGATCGTAAAATAAACCTCATATTTGTGATGTACTCATGAAAACAAAAATTTTGATATATATTGACTATATTTGGTGAACTAAATCAAATGGCTTAGATTGTCTCAATTTGAGTGTTGTAGACCCGAGTTCAACTTGAGCCTGAATCGATCAAATTACATGTCTAACCTAACATTTTTGGGTGCTATGAATTCAGTGGTGAAGCTTGTTTCACAATCTGAAACTCCGATTGAAAATCGAGTTTTCAAACCTATCGATCAAAAGGTTCGAAAACGATGCCCTGACCCTCCAAATAACACCCAAATGATGCAAACTTTCTTCCTAGTCCCGTAATACTATTTGGATACTCAATTGAGATAGGGATTCGATTACTTGATCTTTAAATTGGTTTAATTTTATTTTTCACATATTTTTAATAAATATGGAATTTTGTGAAATTATTTGTAAAAATTGTGATTTATCTCTGTTTTGACCTGATTTGAAATATAAACTACTAAGAGGCACGCCATACTAGTTGGCATGTCATATATACTGTTTTGAACTGTTTTATATAGGAAATTGGATTTTTGGGTTTTTATCAAAAATGGCTGATACAATGCTGAAATTTTTAGAAAATCTCAAACGATTTGAGAACTCAGTTTTGAGGACAAAAAGTAATTTGATTAGAGAACACTGCATAGATATTTTAAGATTTTGTAGAAATAATGTGTATTTTTATTCTATCATTCATATAATATTGGCTTGCATTCACACACTTACGATACCCCACATTGGGTGATCGAACTTACGATGCCCCACGTTGGGTGATCGGACTTACGGATAATCCACTAGGATACTTCGAATATCATAATTGTATATATAGTTATATGTTGGCTTGAATAGATATGTATTGGTTTTGATGGATATTTTACAATAGTTTAAAGTGTTTGAGTTATTGGACTATGATTTCCACTTGGGTTTTGTGAATTATTTTGAATAGAATACTAACCATGCAAGACCTTCAATGCGAGTATATTTTCTTTCATATAAAAACTTGTAATCGAATCTCTACTGAGCATTCACGTACTTATCTCCTACTTCCTCTCACTTTCAAGTGTTGATTTATTTTGGAATTATTGTCTTAGTGGTTTGACAAACTTGTTTGGCTTATGCATGTCATCTTCTACATCTTTGTTGGTTGGTTCCTATTTTATACTATCATTTCCTTTTTATGTCTAATTTGTAGTGTATTTATTAAGTAGATATATAAGGATAAATTTTTCTATTAAAATGTTAAAATGAGTACTTAGAAGCACAAATAATTTTATACAAATTATTTAAATATTGGACTTAAGGTTTAATTAGACTCATTTTTCTACAATTTATAGATTTATAATTGTTTCTAACTAATTAATTAGACTTTCCTATAAATTTTAAATGAAGGATTTTCTTGAAAAATTAAAACAAATGAAAAGTTTCTTAATTATGAAGTTTACTTACTTCTGAGAACTAAAATTTAAAACTTCAAGTACTCGATTTTTCTGAAATTTTAGAAAAATCGCTATTTACCACTATTTACCATTAGATCGTGACATATAATATGCTAAATCTGAAATCTAATGCAATATTTACTTTTTAATTAGGATAGTTATATTAAATATTTAATATCTCATTTTTTGATAATCTGTCAATTATTTGTACATTTTTTAATGTTCAATCTATTACAAATTAACTTACTAATTATTAAATACTAATAAATTAAAAAAAATATTGTACATTGGAGTAGAAATATAAATTTGGTGTATTTTGTAATTTTTTTTTTTGTAAATATAACCTAAGAAATAACATTTGGAGATGATCTAATCTCATATACCTCGATTGTAGTCTTCTGCATTGATCAATCTTTCATATCGACCTGTATATTAAAAGATTAATGCTAGGGAAAATTATATATATTTTACTTCAAAAATTTGGACAAAATAAGATGTCGTAGTTTTCAACTATATATTTTACTTTAAAGTGAGACTTTAGAAATGGTTGAGTGGTTGAAAATTATGCCATATGTAGCAAGATTTTTTTTGGCACAAAAGTTAAGTATCTTAGCATTGCTTATATTTAAAGAAGTATTAAATGTGACGAAATGAGTTGGCTTAAGTGGTAAAAATATCTATTATTTGAGAATCTCGGTCCTATATTCGAATCAAATTAGAAATAGCGTGAAAGCCTATTATCCTTAATGGGGTGGAGTTGACAATTCTAATTGGTCCAACAGACAGTTGTAAGAATAAGTTCTCCAAGGAAATTGCCCGAATACTTCTATATCATCAACCAATCCAAACAAAAACTCGTCAATGCTATATGTTGGCTTATCTCCATTCAACAAAATTTCAGGGACAAACAAAAGTATGACCATCTTTAATTTCTCATCCTTTCTTCTACTCACATTCTTCTGCCCCCTCTTTTTAGTACTTTGAGTGCCCATTGAAGACAATTTTTGCATAACATCTTCTATGCTAATGCCTTTTTTATTTTTCTTTGGAAAATATCTATCTATAAATAACTTTGCGTTCACTTGAAGATTATCTTGAATAGTTGATTAATTGAGTCTAGATATCAATGTACACTCCATCAATAAAAATCTAATAGGTTTTTCATTCACAACAAACCATACCTCATGCCTACCCTCACAACATGCTTGACGAATAAGTACTAGCCACATCATTTGGCTGGAATGTTCATAATGGTATGGAATATCAAGAAAGTAGCCAAATGGAAATTATTCCTTGAACCATTATAAGTCTTCTAGATCATTCTTTAATGCCTTCTTTATAAAATTAACAGTTAGAGCCAAATGATACTTGGTAGATATTTTGTAGGCAAAGTGCTTGTTTGGCTCCAAAATAGGTGTAAGGCGAGGGATATCTTCAATCTACAATTATTTTAAAAAAATATCAATTAAAAAGTCATTAAGACCATATTAAATTCTTTGAATTAAGAACTTTATTGGATCCATTTGGGCTTAAATAGACCGAGTCAAATTTTTCATGGATTAAAGATACTTTTTGAATTAAGAACCTTACTAAGTCCATTCGAGCTCAAATGGACTCAGTCGAGTTTTTCAGTCTTTGACTTAAGAATTTTTTGAGCACAAATCAACCCAATTTGGTTTTTTAAAAACATTTAACACAATTTTGCAAAAACCTAAAAAGACGTAATCAAACTCAATTGGATTTGGAGTATAAAGTTAAAACATAATAAATATCAATCTTACCTATGGGTGATCGGGTTGGATATTCTCTTTTTCTACATACACAATTTTAATTATGAAAGAGTCATCAACAACATATTAAACTTGATTTGGATATTCACTTTATTTCAACACCAAAAACCAGAATTTGTTTCTTTTCGTTGCATAAATCTTATAAAAATTAATTCAAGACACATGTATTCTAGAACTTCTTCAAAGTGCAATTTTACGTTACCATATTTGGATATCTTGATAATATATTAAAATAATAAAACCACTTCTTATACTAATTACTGAAATTTAGATCAAAAGGGAAAAATTATAGAACAATAAATTGAAAAAGAAGCCATAAAATAGATTTTGGATGTTTTCATAGCCCACTAGCCAAAGAGTAAAATGTTATCTCATTTGGAATTATTAACCTATTTGACCCAAAAGTTGACCCATCTGACTCAAAGGTCGATTCATCCGATTGAAGAGTCTTTCCATTCGACTCCGATTCAGATGCTGATTCTGACTCTATAGCTCTAAAGGAAGGATTTTTTATCTGGATCATGTTCATGTCGTGTGATGTATATATATAACAGGTAAATGCTTAATCTGAACACGACCCGTTTAATAAACAGATCAGAAATTTTGACATGAACACGGCCCATTTATATATGAATTGACATAACACGACTCATGTAACGCGTTTACTAAATAGGTCATATTGATACGTGACCCACGACCCGCGAATACGACTCGAACATGACCCGTTTAATAAAGAGTTTTATAGAAATATGAACAAATTTTCAGTTCAATCCAAGTAAATATCCTTTTTATCAAATGTTATAGCAAAATATCCGATATATATATTAATATACTAAGTGTAAAATTTTATATACTAAGTATAAAAAATTATATACCAAATATATTTTAATACAATAATTGCAATTAGATATGTTATCTACCAAGTATAAAAATATATATATCTGGATATTTAACAATAAAATTTAAAAAGTGAACATCTTACTTAGTTAAATTTAAAATATTGGTAATTTTCCTAAATTTCTCTTTAAAATAAACGGGTTAGAAATTATGACATGACATGACACGACATATTTATAAATGGGTTGACACGATACGACCCGACCCGTTTACTAAATAGGTCATTTCTGTGTTGGCAGATTTAATCCGAACATGACCTGTTAATTAAACGGGTCAATATCTCTAACCCGAATATGATTAAGCTAAATCCAAATCCGTTAATTTCGTGTGAGTTTCAAGTTATATTGTCATGTTGTGTTACAAATTACCAGTCCTAGGCATAGAGTGAGGATTGGATAATAATAAGCATTTTTCTTTTATTCTAGTTACTTAGTTACTGAGTGCCGTTACTAATTGAATTATAGGATTACACTTTTCCTAAAAAAAGTTATAGGATTTAATTTCCAGTATTAACTAAATTAGAAGGTGACATTAATGTAATTTATTGTCCAATAGGTTTACTAATTATATAAAGTACTAACAAGTAAGCTGTCACACTAAACTTTATATTTTTATATATTCATTTCCTCTTTCACGAAGTTGTTATATATTGTCTTTTTTTTTTTTTTATGTATAATACATTGTACTAAATAGATTTTTGATTTATCAGTCTTAAAGAAAATGAATTAAAAGCTTATCAACCATATACGTACGGCATCAACCTACTAATTTTGAACGATAGTTTGGTTAATTTGCCACACCGAAAAAAAAAAAAATCAAGAGAAACAAATGGCAGGCACAGCCGTAAAAAAAAGTTGTAAGCCGGAAAAAAGTTTGCTTATATCGTATTATTAAGAAAAATAATAATATTCCACTATTGTTCAATAACCACCATTAACCAAGATAAGCATTATTATTGAAACTTTTATACTTTCCTTTTTTGCGAGATTTGACAGAAACTTTTTACTGACTTCATTTTGTTCTAAACTAGTCATGTTTACTAAACAATAATAAGCCGTAATAGGAAAAAAAATAAAAAATAAAAAGAGCATATCGATCATCCCTTTCATATGTCTATTTATATAATTAGTAAATAAATTTGAGTAGTGCTAGGATCGCACAATTCATAAATTTTTTTGGACCCTATGTGATTACAATGAGTTGAGAATGGGAAACACTACTTATCGGATCTTTAATTTCTAAATAATTTGTATACTTAACAATTGACTAATTTTGATTTATAAATGGAATTGGGTTGATTCCAATTTCAGAAAATGGTATTACATCTTTATTCATTCTTATTCTTTTTCAAATCTTTCCACCTAAGTTAAGATTCTTTCATTGCGGGCTAGTAAATTATGATAAATAATCACAGATTCAATTTGAGGGTTGAAACCATTGTTAAATAAACAGATGGATTTTGGATTTTGGTTTTATTTTTTATTCTGTGTTTTGGTCTCAAGATGGATAATGGAATATAAAGATCCCATTGGTGTAAGGATTTACGACCGTATTAATATATGATCGTTTGTTTCCACATAAAAAAGAAGATACGTTTGAGATTTGGATTAAGTACTAGCTAGTCACACATTCCATTTGTACAAAATATTAGTCCCACAATTTATGCTTCTAAAATGAGCAAGTTTTCCCATCCCGCCTGTTAATATCCTAAAATTTATTGCTAAAAGCAATCCGTGTTCTTGGTCGTTTTTCTCATCAAGAGAATATCCATGGCTGATAAATGCCTCATAGCAGCCACTATAGCAATCCTAGCCTGCCATCCAAGATTAACTATAAGGTTTTTCAGGCCCAAACCTTGTGTCCAATCTCAACAAAAACCAAGACTTACTCCTCCATCAAAGCCCTCGAATCCACGTCTCAACAAAAAGGCATTGAAATCCATCGAAGAATTCGATCCCAGATCCATTTTTTTCTCGTCACGTCTTGTTAATATGGTTTCGGAGATTTTGGAAGGAGATCCTTTGTTTGGCTACGTGGAAAATATGATCCACTCAGGGTGGCTTGACAAAAGAAGGCTTATAATCGATAAGATACTGAGAGTGAGTCATAGTGTACGTACTCTTTTAACGTTTGAGCAATACAGGCAAACGGTGTGTCGTTTGGACAAGAGGTTAGCGGTACATGAAGGGAATGAGCTTACGAGGTTCCATGCTACGACAATTTCTTGTTCTTTGGGGTCTAAAGGATCGTCTTCTTACATATGTGAAAACAAACGTTGTGGAGTTTGTAGAGTTTTGGGTTCGACATTTTCAATTAAAATTGGATCGGTTTCATTCTTTGAGAAGAGCGGGAAAGCCCATAAGAATGTGACAAGTGATGGGGCTCCGGGAAAAAGAGCTATTATAGTGTGTAGAGTCATTGCGGGTCGGATTGCTCATTTGGACCAACATGGATTGATGATGAATGATCATGCAGAAGGTGGTTTTGATTCTATCGTTGGATTGTATGGGGATGACCATGATTCCAGTGGCGCAGAAGAGCTTTTTGTTTTGAATCGAAGGGCAGTGCTTCCATGCTTTGTGGTCACGTATAGTGTCTAAGTGAGTAAATTAAGTAGGTTTGGTAGTGTGACGACCTTAAGGTTATTAGGTCTTCTGGGTATATGGTAACCATGCATATACCCAAAGTTTCAAACCATGATTCCATAGTTCTAATATTATTTTTTAATTAGGGACTCAAACAAAGAGGCCTTTGAATTTTCTTTATGAGAAATGTTTTTTCTTTTCCTTTAAACGTGCAGATCGTTTTGTGGTTTGAATAATTTTGAGGAACCTAATTATTTTATGCTGAGTTTCAAGTTTCAATAGTTACTGCACTATGAATTATATAAATCATAATGTTACACATTTTTTTATAGCATTGTTATATAATATTGTTTACTCGGGTGGTGTTTTTGGTGACTATGTAAATAATAATTAATTAAAACATAATAATAAGTAACTAAAAGTAAAAAAAAAAATTGTGAGTGGTGTGAAACCAAAATCCCATGAGTGGTTTCAATGACCAATAACATCTTCGCGAATCTTTCAGAAAACTAAAGAAAAATAACGAGGGCACACGATTTACGTTTGCATCATGAAACAACACAGCTCAACATATAACACTATTCAAGAGTGTCCCAAAATCCCTATAATAATAATGTAGGTATTTTCCTTCTACACCGATCGATCAACTATGTAAAACCTCTAAATTTTTATAAGGGTAATGTGGTCTTTTGACTCAATTTTTTTCAAAAAAAAATTATGATTATTAATATCGAATTTGGGCACAAATGTGAAAATATTTGAGAGATGGACTAAACTATAAATTTGAAGGACAAATTTGAAAGAAAAATTGAAAACCACGGACTTATGTGCAATTTTTTCACTGTCATTAAATGAGCTGACACGTGACCAACTTAAATCCCCTCTTCTCTCTCTCTCTCTCTGTGCAATTTTTTCACTGTCATTAAATGGGCTGACACGTGACCAACTTAAATCCCCTCTTCTCTCTCTCTCTCTCTCTCTCTCTCTCTCTCTTTCTTTCTCGAAATTCGACAGAAATGCCAAAATCGGCCACGATTTTGATGAAGCACCTCCTGCCACCGTTGTCCCTCGCCATTGGCTGGAATCCATAGCCCAGATCGAACAAGCAACCCGTCGCCAATTTTAGCACCGCCTAATGTCGCTATTGCCAAAATAAACATGATGTTGGGGCCAATCCTGGCGACTTTTCATCGTGAAATTGGTTGGGTTTGATTTGTCTCTTCACGCTCTTTCACATGATATATATACATATATATATATATATATATATAAATATATCTAAACTCGAATTTGCTTGGATTGAATTTTTTTAATTTTGTTGTTTTTGAGTTATTTTAGTTTTATATTAAAATTTTTCAATCATATAATTAGATTGTAAAATAAATTTCATATTTGTGATGTACTCGTGAAAACAAGAATTTTGATATATATATATATATATATATATATATATATATATATATATATTGTCTATGTTTAGCGACGAGTACAAAAAAGAATTCCGACAACTTTAATTTGCCTTGTTTTGTGTGTTATGAGCCTAAATTAGACCCGAGCCCAAATTGGTCAAACATATGTCTAACCTAGTATTTTTGGGTGCTCTAAATTCAGTGGTGACCCTCGTTTCTCCACTTGAGACTCCAGTGAAAGAGTCATTTTTTCAAGTGAACTTACGGGAATTCCGAAATGATCGTTCGAACACCAAGTGACTAACAAGAGTTTCTTCGAGCATTTTTGGTTTAGTAAAGCTCCCACATTGAGGTAGCGGGTTCAATTACCTGGTTTTATACATGCATTAATTTGAATTACGCATAATGACTATTTTGTAAAAAATCATGAATAAAACGATGTTTTGATAAACTGTTAGAAAATCTTAAATTATTCTGAAAGTGGAGTATATAACTTTTATACATATTTGTAAACTCGTGATTTTGGGGTGATTCAACTTATTTGTTGCCTGTGGTACAGTAAATTCCAAAATAATATCAAGTGAAGTTTTAAAGTATCATTTGATTATAGTTTGCATAGTTATTGTATATCTTATTCATATTATACATGCTGATGTTTATTGAAATAAATTTCCGGAAAATATTTTCATAAAATCATTTTCAAAAATACTATAGTTTTGTAAAATTAAGAAACGTAGCGGAATTGGTCGTTTAAAATTTTTCTTTTTACAAAACGTTTCGGATCGTGATCTAACATAAATTAACTCTGAATCTAGACAAGAACAATACCCGGATTTACTCCTCAATCTTTTCGTCTTCCAGTCTATTCTCGAAAATCGTTTGATTGATCCGGTGGGTGGTCACCTTCTTGATTCCCAACAAAGAGATCCGTGGATGAACAAGAAGACAATCTCCTTGAACCGATTTCTTTAGGATGGCCGAAATACTAAGGACAATGAATCCCTATTGGTGGCTGATTTTCTCTGCTCTCTCTATTTTTCGTGTAATACTCTCTTCTCAATGGAGTGTTTCACGTATAACCCTTGTGTCTGGTTGCTAGAGAATTTTTCTCTTAAATATAGAGAGATTAGTAAACTCTAATGGGCTTATTGGGCTTGTTAGGCTCAACTGATCATCAAATGACTATTGAGTTTTAATTTGAGCTAGACAGAGGACCAGATGGATTCATAAAACCCAAGCTCCAATAAACCATATACCCACTATCATAATTAACTCTTAATTATGATTGGGCCTTGTCCATTAATATTGGGACACACCACTATAGACCCAATATTGTACTCTTGGACTAAATGTCATTTATTTTTCTGTGAAACTTATTAATAATTAATTAGCTTGATCCATTTAGCATATACTATACCTATAGACGTACTCCCAATGCAATGCAGTACTAGTAAGGTGAAATTACCGTATTACCCTTTTAGTACATATTTATCTTTGAGTTGCTATTTTTCAT
>JXTB01000057.1:682554-843797 GCA_002914805.1 Parasponia andersonii
ATTGGAGTTAACTCATTTGGTCTAAAGCTTGAGAGATGATTTTAGTAGAATATGTATGTTATTTTTCTATAAATTTGTTGTAAATAGTGGTTATTAATTAAGTCCCACATTTAAAAAAAAAAAATATATATATATATATAACAAGTATTTTTTTTCATTTATCATTACTAACTAAACAATCTATTTTGACTATTATATTTCAATCTAATTGTTATAATTAATTATATTAGAATAAATTTCAAAATAAATTAAATAATATTATTTATATTTATAACTTAGATCGAAATAGCTTATAGTCAATAAAAAGGAAACTTACTAGCTTCTAGCTTTTCTTTTATATATATATATATATATATCCATTTAACGTGTATATATATATATATATATATAGATATTGAAAGTGTTAAATGGATATATATATATTGAAAAAGAAAATTTTTTTTATTTAAGACGGTAATAAGGAGCAACGTTCGGGGTTAAATAGGCAGAGCACAAAATTAAGTTAGTTACGGTTAAACGACTTGAGCCACCGCGCGCTTTCACTACAGCTCTTCATTTCAATTTCTTTTGTCTCTCTCCCTAGCTTCTCTCCGCATTCTTCAGTTTCTCTCTCTAGCACCTCTCTGCGTTCTTGAATTTCTCTCTCTTGCTTCTCTCTGCATTCTTGGGTTTCTCTCTCTAGCTTTTCTCTGCGTTCTTGAGGTTCTCTCTCTAAATTCTCTGGATTAAGATGAAGAGAGGAAGACACGACTTCGCGGAATCAAGGTATTTCTTTTAATCGTTGTTAAATTTCTGTTATTTTATAAAACCCTTGGCCTTGGTGTTTGGTTCCCGAGAAAATATCTACTTTCTTCATTGATTGTATGTGCGTGCTGTGTTTATCTGTAATTTTGGTTTAATTCGTTGATGTACGACTATGGTTTCAAGAGACCCATGGACTTACGTACGTGGAAAAGATAAACACAGAGTTATAATTCCAAGTCTTTGATTAGGGTTTGTTAATCATTCTCAACTAGCACATTTAGATCTTAAGAATAGAAAAACCCCTTTTCCCAATCAAAGCTTATAAGAAACTTAATTTCACTTGGTGTTCTTGATGCTAATGGCTATAGAGAACGAAAGGGTCCTTATTTGTCATGAAAGGAACTAGAAAGCATGGTCTTTACTTCATAGAAGGTGGTACTGAAATTGGGAAAAATAATACCATTGATGTCTCGGGTTTCCCTTAAAAACTAGTAATAATACATTATCATTAACAATGGCGGTAGTTTCTGGCATACTTTGTTATGATTTTTGCCAAAACCCAATGAAATGCGTCTTGGTTTGTTGACCCGAATCCCCTCTTCCCAATCAAAGCTGATAATAAACGGTGGCGTATAACATTGTTTAGCCATGTGTTCTTTAATAGTCGAACATCCTCTGTTTTAATAGTCAGTTTTTGTTTTATTCCTGAAAATACTCCACTAACTTAAGTTTCCACTAATTTTTTTTTTTTTTTTTTTAAATTTTTGTTTACTTACTTTATTTATGACTTCTTACTTTCAGTGACTCAGACGAAATGAGAATCAAGATACGAAAATTGGCGAATCATGTGAAGAGCACTCATACTACGGTTGATAGTCTGAAGAGGAGACATGCACATGCTTCAATTCATCAAGTACGAAGCATAAAGGAGTGTTTACTTCGTATGAAGAGGAAGATTCAAAACATGAAAAATAAGCTCAGTAAACTCCACAAGTTCCATGTGTTGAAGAGGCACCATAGAGAAAAGCTGCAGAACCTTAGAAAGAATCATGATGAGATAATGCAGAGGAAAAAGGACTTGGAAAAGGTCATTAAAGATATTTCTTATGAAAGGTCCGTTTTCCCAACTTTTCGATTTGACATGGAAGATTTTTTGGGAAATCTGAAACAATTTATGAAACAAAAAAGGAAGGAGAATATGATTTTCAGGAGCAATAAATTAGTCTCACTGTACGAGTTTAAACATGGGTTGGAACCCCGTCACGTGGAAAGCATAATCAAATCGGCATCAACCCTCTCTAAGGGTATGGTTGAGTTGCTCCTACTTTTCAAATCGAAGACGAATCTCTTCAAAATAATGAAGTGTACGCTGCCAGAGCTTGTGCTGAATGAAGAATCGGTTCTCATTAGAAAGAACATTTCTCTGCTGAACTTTGCATATAAAAAGGTGAGAGAATTCTATCCGGAAGAAAATGTGAGAAGAGTCACAGAGAGGGATGAGAGGGCTCTCATTAATCTGTTATTTGAGGAGATTTTGAAAATGGAACTGGCCTTGCATCTTCCGAGCCTGCCTGGGAGAATTCTCAAATCTGAATTTGTGAAAAAGGTGGCTGATATTCTAGGAACTCTTGAGCCAAAGATTGATGAGATCAGAAACAAGATGGTTAGGTTGGAAAGTAAGAATATGAAGAAGCTGAAAGAGAAACTATACACTGAGATTGAACGAGAATGGAAGTACTTGAGATGATAATGAAGATGAAAGCTCGAATGAAGCGTGGGTTACAGCATACTCCCATCATTTGCTGAGGTGTGCGGGCAGTTATATAGTAGTTTGTGAAGATAAACTCTGTGTTCTTTTCTTTTTTGTAATTGTGCTTTGTCTTTCTGATTTGTGAGTTCTCGATTTGATTGAGTGCTCTGTCACTCAAGACTGGTTTAGTTTGCTTAATTCGTAGAAGAGGTTTGATCAGGTTCTTTTACACTGCATAAAGCGTGTAAACTTCTGGAAAATGTGTAATGTCTTATGATCTGGAGGTGGACTCTATCACTTCATTTGCTTTTTCAAGGAGGCATGTTAAGGCATGTGAACGTTAAAACAAAAGCCCGAATTCCAAAACCATGGTTCCCTGCAACTTAAAATATGCAGAGAGCAAGAGATAGGATTCAACTGTTCTGATAAATGTTATATACTTTAGAATTTTCAACTTATGAAAATGACCTTTCAAATACTTGAATGCAAAGACCATGGAAGTTTGATTTGGCAACCGTGGATCTTTATTAGTCCCCCACTTACGAAGTTTGATGTGATTGGAGATCAGTCAATTTATGCATAATCTAAGTGAGTAGCATATGAATGCAGTCATGCGAATTTTGAGATACTTGAAATCCGTTCCAGGAAAAGGAATTCTTTTATCTAGGAAAACAAAGGAACAAACCATCGAGGTATACACTGATGTAAACTGGGCTGGTGATAAAACTGACTTGCGATCTACTTCAGGATATTTTACTTTTGTAGGTGGCAATCTCGTTACTTAGAGGAGCAAAAAACAAAGTGTCGTTATTCGCTCAAGTGGTGAAGTAAAACTTAGGGGGATGGCTCTTGGAGTTTGTGAAGGATTGTGGCTAAATCTTCTTCTTCAGAATTTGGGTTATTTATCAAATAAGCTAATCCGGTTATACTGTAATAACAAGTCTGCTCGTGATATGACCCATAACCCAGTTCATCATGATCGAACAAAGCATGTCGAGATTGATCGATTTTTTATCAAAGAGAAATTGGAGAAAAGAAGTCTAGAATTACCGGAAATTCGATCAGAAGAACAATTGGCAGATATTCTGACCAAAGCAGTCTTAAATCGTACACTTTCAAAATTTAATCGCACACTTTCAAAATTTATGGATAAGTTGGGCATGATAGATATCTACGCACCAACTTGAGGGAGAGTATTGAATTATTCTGTATATCAATCAGAATTAATTACAAAATATTACAATTATATATTTGTAATTAATTAAGAGATATTTTAATTAATTAGGAGATATCAATTAGTCTTATAAATTGTAATCTTTTTTCAGAATCAAAATGAGAGGAAAAAATCATTCTTTTCAATCTTGAACTCTGGTTTTGTGTGTCCCACCAATTTTTTCTTCTTTGTCGTTCGGGCGAGGTGAAAGAAGATATCACAGCTGAAGAAGCATTTCAAAATAAGAAGCGAAAGCTTGCAGAGCTGGGAACTAAACTGCTTTCGGATCCAGAGTCTAATGGGAAATATAGCGCTACTTTTTCTTTTCATGCTTCTTAGGCATCCTCGTAGAAACTTTCATACCTGTTAAAAGGTCCTCATTCCAACAAGTGGGCATTCGAGGTATCTGCACTTTGCTTAATGCAGCATCACATTTTTAATGCACGTTAGTATACGTGTTTGAATTTAATTGCATTTTTTTTTTCCTTCCCTTAGTAATACGTATTACGTCATGCATATTATATTAGGTGATTTAAAGATGGTGGCTCACCAAGTTCAAGTTGTGTGTGCTCATTATTGGGCACTTACACCACCGAGCATTGAAGTCGATGAGTTTAACTTCATGAATTTACGTACGTGGTCATTTGTTTGAAAAACTAATAGAAGGTGTGAGAAATCCTGAAGAAGGGTCAGTGCATTTCGATATAAGGGCTGAAATTTGGGGTGGTGAGATTGTGTTAGAGGTCAGAGATGATCGTACAATGATGAGAATATTCAATTTGAATGAAGATCCAAATGGCTTGATAATTTCACGAGTCAAATATTTGGTGCAATGCCCTTGGTAGTGCCAACATCCTCTATGTTAGTGATCATGAAGGCAGTGATGATTGGGATGGTTCAAAATGATGTGGCTTGTGAGGATCGTGATATTCATCATGTGAAGGTCCGAACGTTTGACAAATAACCACGTTTAGTCATTCAATGACTGGATAGATGAGCTGCGGTTTAAGCCTTTAAAATTAGCTCTTTTGGAAGGGCTACGGACGAATCACACTAATACGATGTATGCAAGAAAAGCGATAGCGGATAGGTGGAAGCGAAAGTTGACTCCTACGGTGCAGCTTAAACTTAACAAACTTCTAGATACGGCAAGATTTGCATAGGTTTCTAACGTAGAACGTGTTGGGTTATATATATATATATATATATATATATATATATATATATATATATATATATATATATCTTAATAATGGGCTACATGTTTTTTATAGTAATTATATAGGCTAAGACTGTCTAATTAAGTGAGACTAGTAAGTGACCTAATTATAGACTCAGAAAATTTTTAATTAAGTATGAGTTGTGTAATGTATTGTTATCTAATACTGGACAAAAAGATTGATGGACTCTTTACTAGCTGTCAGTATATAACACATAACTACTTGGGTTTCGTCATATATTGACTCTCTAACGTGATATATATATATATATATATATATATATATATATATATATATATTGACTCAATATTGCTCAGATTAAATTTTGTCATTTTTGTTAATTTTGAGCTATTTTAGTTTTATATTTAAAATTTTCAATCTGATCGTTAGATCGTAAAATAAATTTCATATTTGTAATGTACTCAAGAAAACAAGAATTTTGATATATATTTACCATATTTGGTGATGGGCACAAAAATCTAAATCAAACAGCTTAGATTGTCTCAATTTGAGTGTCGTGGACCCGAGTTCAACCCGATCTCGAATCGGTCAAATTATATGTCTAACATAGTACTTTTAGTTATTCTGAATTTAGTGGTGAAGCCCGTTTCACGATCTGATGCTTCGATTGAAAATTGAGTATTCAAACCTATCGATCAAAAGGTTTGAAAACGATGCCCGATCCTTCAAATAATACCCAAATGACGCCAAGCTTTGTCCCTAGTTCCGTAACACTATTTGGATACTCGATTGAGGTAGAGATTCGATTACTTGATCTTTAAATTGGTTTAATTTAATTTTTCACATATTTTTGATAAATATGGAATTTTGTGAAATTATTTGTAAAAATTGTGATTTATCTCTGTTTTGACCGGATTTGAGATATAAACTACTGGGAGGTACATCACACTGGTTGGTGTATCATATATACTGTTTTGAACTATTTTCTATAGTGACTGTTATAATGCCGGAATTTTTAGAAAATCTCAAAACGATTTGAGAACTCAGTTTTGAGGACTAAAAGTGATTTGATTAGAGAACACTGTATGGTTATTTTAAGATTTTGTAAAACTGGTGTGTATCTTTATTATGTCATTCATATAATATTGACTTGCATTCACATACTTACGATACCCCACATTGGGTGATCGAACTTACGATACTCCACATTGAGTGATCGGACTTACGGTGCCTCTTTAGGTGGCTCGAACTTACGAATGATCCACTAGGACACTTCGAATATCATAATTATATACATGGTTACATATTGGCTTGAATAGATATGTATTGGTTTTGATGGATATTTTACAATAGTTTGAAATATTTGAGCTATTGGACTATGAATTCCACTTGGGTTTTGTGAATTATTTTGAATGAAATACTAACCATACATAATCTTCAACATAAGTATATTTTCTTTCATATAAAAACTTGTAATCGAATCTCTACTAAGCATTCACGTGCTCACCCCCCTACTTCCTCTCACTTTCAGGTGTTGATTTATTTTGGAATAATTGTCTTGGTAGCTTGACAAGCTTGTTTGGTTTATGTATGTCGTCTTCTACATCTTCATTAGTTGGTTCCTATTTTATACCATCATTTTCTTTTTATGTCTAATTTGTTTAGCCAATTGTAGTATAGTTATTAAGTAGATGTATGAGGATAAATCTTGCTATTAAAATGTTAAAATGAGTTCTTAGAAGTACAAATGATTTTATGTAAATTATTTGAATATTGGACTTAAGGTTTAATTAGACTCGTATTTCTATTATTTATAGATTTACAATTGTTTCTAAACTTATTAATTAGACTTTCCTATAAACTTTAAATGAAGGGTTTTCCTTGAAAAATTAAAACAAATGAAAAGTTTCTTAATTGTGAAGTTTGCTTACTTCTGAGAACTAAAATTTAAAACTTCAAGTACTCGATTTTTCTGAAATTTAAGAAAAATCAATGTTTACCACTATTTTAACATAAAATTTACTAAAAATTACGAGTTTGAGTTTTCGGACGTGACATATAATATGCTAAATCTGAAATCTAATGCAATTTTGACTTTTTAATTACGATAGTGATATTAAATATTTAATATCTCATTTTTTTATAATCAGTCAATTATTTATACTTTTTTTAATGTTCAATCTATTACAAATTAACTTACTAATTATTAAATAGTAATAAATTTAAAAAATATTGTACATTGGAGTAAAAATATAAATTTGATGTATTTTGTAAGTTTTTTTTTTGTAAATATAACCTAAGAAATAACATTTGGAGATGATCTAATCTCGTATACCTCGATTGTCGTCTTCTGCATTGATCAACCTTTCATATTCCTTCCATCGACCTGTATATTAAAAGATTAATGCTAGGGAAAATTATTTATATTTTACTTCAAAAATATGGACAAAATAAGGTGTCATAGTTTTCAACTATATATTTTACTTTAAAGTGAGACTTTAGAAATTGTTGAGTGGTTGAAAATTATGCCATGTGTAGCAAGATTTTTTTGGCATAAAAGTAAAATATCTTAGCATTGTTCATATTTAAAGGAGTAATAAATGTGACGAAATGGGTTGGCTCAAGTGATAAAAACATCCATTATCTGGGAATCTCGGTCCTATATTCGAGTCACACTGGAGATAGCATGAAAGTCTATTATCCTTAATAGGGGGGAGTTGACAATTCGTGTCTATGGATCGTGTTTGTGTCGTGTCGATGTACATGTATAACAGGTAAATACTTAACTCGAATACAATTCGTTTAATAAACGAGTCAGAAATTTTGACATGAATACGACCCGTGTAACTCGTTTAATAAATAGGTCATATTGACACGTGACCCATAATCCGCGAATACGACTCGAACATGACCCGTTTAATAAAGATCCTTATAGAAATATGACCAAATTTTTAGTCTAATTCAAGTAAATATCTTTTTTATCGAATGTTATAACAAAATATCCAGTATATAAGTTTATATACCAAGTATAAAATTTTATATACTATGTATAAAAAATTATATACCCAACATATTTTAATACAGTAACTAAAATTAGTAGATAACAAGATATGTTATCTACCAAGTATAAGAATATATATACCTGGACATTTAACTATAAAATTTAAAAAGTGAACATTTTACTTAGTTAAATTTAAAATATTAGTCATCTTCCTAAATTTCTCTTTAAAATAAATGAGTCAGAAATTGGGACACGATATATTTATAAATGGGTCGACACGAAACGACACGACCCGTTTACTAAATAGGTCATTTCTGTGTTGGCGGATTCAACCCAACTACGACCCGTTAATTAAATGGATTAATATCTCTAACCCGAATACGATATAAATACGATTAAGCAAAATTCAAACCCGTTAATTTCGTGTGAGCTTCATGTCATATTGTCGTGTTGTATCACAAATTGTCAAGCCAAAGGGTAGGATGAGGATTGGATAATAATAAGTATTTTTCTTTTATTCTAGTGACTTAATTACTGAGTGTCGTCACTGATTGAATTATAGGATTAAACTTTCCCTAAAAAAAGTTATAGGATTTAATTTCCTGTATTAACTAAAGTAGAAGGTGACATTAATGTAATTTATTGTACAATAGGTTTACTAATTATATAAAGTACTAACAAGTAAGCTGTCACACTAAACTTTATATTTTTATCTATTCATTTCCTTTTTCACGAAGTTGTTATCATTTTGACTGGATCGGACTTGCTTAGTTGGCACATTGAAAGTCAATTGATTTTGTCTTTTTTTTGTATAATACATTGTAGTAAATAGATTTTCGATTTATCAGTCTTAAAGAAAATGAATTAAAAGCTTATCAATACGTACGGCATCAACCTACTGATTTTGAACCATAGTTTGGTTAATTTGCCACACCGAAAAAAAAAATCAAGAGAAACAAATGGCAGGCACAGCCGTACAAAAAAGTTGTAAGCCGGAAAAAAGTTTGCTTATCTCGTGTTATTAAGAAAAATAATAATATTCCACTATTGTTCAATATCGATCATCCCTTTCATATGTCTATTTATATAATTAGTAAATAAATTTGAGTAGTGCTAGGATCGCACAATTCATAAATTTTTGTGGACCCTACGTGATTACAATGAATTGAGAATGGGAAACACTATTTATCGGATCTTTAATTTCTAAATAATTTGTATACTTAACAATTGACTAATTTTGATTTATAAATGGAATTGGGTTGATTCCAATTTCAGAAAATGGTATTACATCTTTGTTCATTCTTATTGTTTTTCAAATCTTTCCACCTAAGTTAAGATTCTTTCATTGCGGGTTAGTAAAGTATGATAAATAATCACAGATTCAATTTGAGGGTTGACCATTGTTAAATAAACAGATGGATTTTGGATTTTTTTTTATTCCCTGTTTTGGTCTGAAGATGGATAATGGAATATAAAGATGCCATTGGTATAAGGATTTACGACCGATATTAATATATGATCGTTTGTTTCCACATAAAAAAGAAGATAAGTTTGAGATTTGGATTAAGTACTAGCTAGTCACACATTCCATTTGTACAAAATTTTAGTCCCACAATTTATGCTAATAAAATGAGCCAGTTTTCCCACCCCGCCGGTTAATATCCCAAAATTTATTGCTAAAAGCAATCCGTGTTCTTGGTCGTTTTTCTCACCAAGAGAATATCCATGGCTGATAAGTGCCTGGTAGCAGCCACTATAGCAATCCTAGCCTGCCATCCAAGATTAACTATAAGGTTTTTCAGGCCCAAACCTTGTGTCCAATCTCAACAAAAACCAAGACTTACTCCTCCATCAAAGCCCTCGAATCCACGTCTCAACAAAAAGGCATTGAAATCCATCGAAGAATTCGATCCCAGATCCATTTGTTTCTCGTCACGTCTTGTTAATATGGTTTCGGAGATTTTGGAAGGAGACCCTTTGTTTGGCTACGTGGAAAATATGATCCACTCAGGGTGGCTTGACAAAAGAAGGCTTAAAATCGATAAGATACTGAGAGTGAGTCATAGTGTACGTACTCTTTTAACGTTTGAGCAATACAGGCAAACGGTGTGTCGTTTGGACAAGAGGTTAGCGGTACATGAAGGGAATGAGCTTACGAGGTTCCATGCTACGACAATTTCTTGTTCTTTGGGGTCTAAAGGATCGTCTTCTTACATATGTGAAAACAAACGTTGTGGAGTTTGTAGAGTTTTGGGTTCGACATTTTCAATTAAAATTGGATCGGTTTCATTCTTTGAGAAGAGCGGGAAAGCCCATAAGAATGTGACAAGTGATGGGGCTCCGGGAAAAAGAGCTATTATAGTGTGTAGAGTCATTGCGGGTCGGATTGCTCATTTGGACCAACATGGATTGATGATGAATGATCATGCAGAAGGTGGTTTTGATTCTATCGTTGGATTGTATGGGGATGACCATGATTCCAGTGGCACAGAAGAGCTTTTTGTTTTGAATCGAAGGGCAGTGCTTCCATGCTTTGTGGTCACGTATAGTGTCTAAGTGAGTAAATTAAGTAGGTTTGGTAGTGTGACGACCTTAAGGTTATTAGGTCTTCTGGGTATATGGTAACCATGCATATACCCAAAGTTTCAAACCATGATTCCATAGTTCTAATATTATTTTTTAATTAGGGACTCAAACAAAGAGGCCTTTGAATTTTCTTTATGAGAAATGTTTTTTCTTTTCCTTTAAACGTGCAGATCGTTTTGTGGTTTGAATAATTTTGAGGAACCTAATTATTTTATGCTGAGTTTCAAGTTTCAATAGTTACTGCACTATGAATTATATAAATCATAATGTTACACATTTTTTTATAGCATTGTTATATAATATTGTTTACTCGGGTGGTGTTTTTGGTGACTATGTAAATAATAATTAATTAAAACATAATAATAAGTAACTAAAAGTAAAAAAAAAATTGTGAGTGGTGTGAAACCAAAATCCCATGAGTGGTTTCAATGACCAATAACATCTTCGCGAATCTTTCAGAAAACTAAAGAAAAATAACGAGGGCACACGATTTACGTTTGCATCATGAAACAACACAGCTCAACATATAACACTATTCAAGAGTGTCCCAAAATCCCTATAATAATAATGTAGGTATTTTCCTTCTACACCGATCGATCAACTATGTAAAACCTCTAAATTTTTATAAGGGTAATGTGGTCTTTTGACTCAATTTTTTTCAAAAAAAAAATTATTATTATTAATTTCGAATTTGGGCACAAATGTGAAAATATTTGAGAGATGGACTAAACTATAAATTTGAAGGACAAATTTGAAAGAAAAATTGAAAACCACGGACTTATGTGCAATTTTTTCACTGTCATTAAATGAGCTGACACGTGACCAACTTAAATCCCCTCTTCTCTCTCTCTCTCTCTGTGCAATTTTTTCACTGTCATTAAATGGGCTGACACGTGACCAACTTAAATCCCCTCTTCTCTCTCTCTCTCTCTCTCTCTCTCTCTCTCTTTCTTTCTCGAAATTCGACAGAAATGCCAAAATCGGCCACGATTTTGATGAAGCACCTCCTGCCACCGTTGTCCCTCGCCATTGGCTGGAATCCATAGCCCAGATCGAACAAGCAACCCGTCGCCAATTTTAGCACCGCCTAACGTCGCTATCGCCAAAATAAACATGATGTCGGGGTCAATCCTGGCGACTTTTCATCGTGAAATTGGTTGGGTTTGATTTGTCTCTTCACGCTCTTTCACATGATATATATACATATATATATATATATATATATAAATATATCTAAACTCGAATTTGCTTGGATTGAATTTTTTTAATTTTGTTGTTTTTGAGTTATTTTAGTTTTATATTAAAATTTTTCAATCATATAATTAGATTGTAAAATAAATTTCATATTTGTGATGTACTCGTGAAAACAAGAATTTTGATATATATATATATATATATATATATATATATATATATATATATTGTCTATGTTTAGCGACGAGTACAAAAAAGAATTCCGACAACTTTAATTTGCCTTGTTTTGTGTGTTATGAGCCTAAATTAGACCCGAGCCCAAATTGGTCAAACATATGTCTAACCTAGTATTTTTGGGTGCTCTAAATTCAGTGGTGACCCTCGTTTCTCCACTTGAGGCTCCAGTGAAAGAGTCATTTTTTCAAGTGAACTTACGGGAATTCCGAAATGATCGTTCGAACACCAAGTGACTAACAAGAGTTTCTTCGAGCATTTTTGGTTTAGTAAAGCTCCCACATTGAGGTAGCGGGTTCAATTACCTGGTTTTATACATGCATTAATTTGAATTACGCATAATGACTATTTTGTAAAAAATCATGAATAAAACGATGTTTTGATAAACTGTTAGAAAATCTTAAATTATTCTGAAAGTGGAGTATATAACTTTTATACATATTTGTAAACTCGTGATTTTGGGATGATTCAACTGATTTGTTGCCTGTGGTACAGTAAATTCCAAAATAATATCAAGTGAAGTTTTAAAGTATCATTTGATTATAGTTTGCATAGTTATTGTATATCTTATTCATATTATACATGCTGATGTTTATTGAAATAAATTTCCGGAAAATATTTTCATAAAATCATTTTCAAAAATACTATAGTTTTGTAAAATTAAGAAACGCAGCGGAATTGGTCGTTTAAAATTTTTCTTTTTACAAAACGTTTCGGATCGTGATCTAACATAAATTAACTCTGAATCTAGACAAGAACAATACCCGGATTTACTCCTCAATCTTCTCGTCTTCCAGTCTATTCTCAAAAACCGTTTGATTGATCCGGTGGGTGGTCACCTTCTTGATTCCCAACAAAGAGATCCGTGGATGAACAAGAAGACAATCTCCTTGAACCGATTTCTTTAGGATGGCCGAAATACTAAGGACAGTGAATCCCTATTGGTGGCTGATTTTCTCTGCTCTCTCTATTTTTCGTGTAACACTCTCTTCTCAAAGGAGTGTTTCACGTATAACCCTTGTGTCTGGTTGCTAGAGAATTTTTCTCTTAAATATAGAGAGATTAGTAAACTCTAATGGGCTTATTAGGCTTATTAGGCTCAACTGATCATCAAATGACTATTGAATTTTAATTTGAACTAGACAGAGGACCAGATGGATTCATAAAACCCAAGCTCCAATAAACCATATACCCACTATCATAATTAACTCTTAATTATGATTGGGCCTTGTCCATTAATATTGGGACACACCACTATAGACCCAATATTGTACTCTTGAACTAAATGTCATTTATTTTTCTGTGAAGCTTATTAATAATTAATTAGCTTGATCCATTTAGCATATACTATACCTATAGACGTACTCCCAATGCAATGCAGTACTAGTAAGGTGAAATTACCGTATTACCCTTTTAGTACATATTTATCTTTGAGTTGCTATTTTTCATCTAATGGAGAATAGTTGACTATGGTATTTATATCTGTTTATACCAATACAGTCAAATTCACATAGTGAATACTGGAGCCTTGGCTTATATTATCCAAGTACTTGAAAAAACTCAAAGTGATATCATATGCATGGTGTCTATCATGAAAAATGTTCTACACATTTCATATACATTATCTTCTAAGATACCGGAGTTTGAACCATAAATCGGAACTAATCCTTTAGTAACTCAAAAAGACAAAACACATGAAAGCAAGTTCATTAATTACTAGGATTAAGGTCTTCTACAATAGTGCTAGATTAGTAAAATTAGAAATTTGAGTTACGGTACTTAACCTTAAATTCTAATTCACTAGGTCATGTTCAATGCTATTATAATTTTCTTATAACATACTAGTGATTCTATCTGAAGACTCACTTCGATAATTAGAGACTTTATTAATTAAATAGACAACACTACATTCTATGGCATAATAAAATATTCCATCTTTAATATGCAGAATGCAAACAATTTAATTTAGACATAATGAAATAAAGAATATAATGTCTCTCACATATGAACTCATCATATGAATAATTCTTTGTTACTTATTTCATGTCTTGGAATTTTTTAGATGTTTGCATAAGATAAACATACATATCACATGTATAGCAATGGGACATAAATGAAATAGAAATTCATAACATAGAATTTATTAATAACAAATAGATACTAAATAATCTAATAAATATTGTTTATAATGTCTAAATAATAAACTGCTTTATAGGACATTATTCCAACAGTATATATCATAAGATCACACGAGATATATATTAGGCATCGTAGTATTTAATAGGCGGCTAATATCCCTGCCTTTGGTGAGAGCCCATAAATCCGTGCGTAGTTATCCCCCTCACTTGGTAGAAATATACATGTAGGTGTCCTCTTCGGTTTTCTGGGATAGGTATCAGGCATAGAATATTTAGTATACGTAGTACGAGTTACTCTGGTTAATGGTGAGAAGATGTGAGCTCATGGGATGGACTGATTTATGATCTATATAATCTTGCGATTTCTGGTTTTAGTTTTGAATGTATGATTATTATGGAGAATAATTACTTTATAAACTTAATTTATAACTAGAATTTAGAAAATGTATTAACCATATAGGTTTGGTAAAATTGTATCCATTTAAAAAAGGCAATTGAGTTTCAATATAGCCACTTTGGGCCACTCTCCTTCTTAGATTTGGCATCCTGTGGGGAAGAGAATTATTATCTTTAGGACTTTGGTGGTGCATTTGTAATGGGACGAATGTGAATGCCTTTGATGATCCTTGGATACCACAACCTCTCACCTTTAGAGTTTAGACCGATCACCACCAAAAGCTCTTCAAGCGGCTCTTGTCTTATTGCTGACTTCATAACTTCAGGGCGAAGTCGTTGGAATGTTTCACTCATTAGCAAGGTGTTTTGGCTGATTGATCGAGATGCTATCCTAAGCATACTATTAGAAGTCCAAGAAAATCCAGACAAAATTATTTGTCATTACAAATCTAATGGAAAATGCTCTATTAGGTCGGGTCACAAAGTTGCCATGAATGTGAAGAACAACGACAATTCTTCTTTGGGATCCTCAGACAAAAAGTGGCGGTCTTGTATTCGGAACCTCAAGATCCCTCTAAAGGTGAAGACAATTTGTATGGTATGCCTTCTATGATATCTTACCCACCTTGACTAAGCCAAATCATTCAGTGCTCCAAACTCTGTTGTCGCTGCCAAGCTGAAGATGAGTCAATTCTACATGCCCTTGTTTGGTGTTTGACGATTAGAAAGCGTTGGGAGGATAGTATTTTTGGTCACTTTCTTAGCAACTGGAAAGGGCCCTCTTTCTCTTATCTTCTACTAGATGTCTATAAAAGATTTCATGAAAGAAGACTTGGAGATCTTTTGTATGTTGGCTTGGAGGCTATGGAAGGAAAGGAACAACTTCACTCATGGGAGTCTTTGCAAGCATCCTGAGATTGTCCAGGAATATAAGAGGTAGGTTCTCTCTTATACGCATTTCAAAAAGTTCGTGGGCGAATTGAACCCGGTGAGAGAGCATCCAAAGTCTTGATTACTGAAGGATGGAGCCTGGTCTTCTTTGGCTCCAATAATTATCGGTGATATCCGAATGCTTATCATGCTGACCGAAGGTGGTTCTTGCACATATATCCCTCGTGAAGAAAATATGGTCATTACTCATCATGTGAAATCCCTGAATTTGTTTTTGTTTTTTTTCCTCATTACTCATCATGTAAAATCCCTGAATTTTTATAAGGGTAAAATGGTCTTTTGGCCCTATTTTTCTAAAATAATAAAAAAATAATTGCATAAAGTTTTAAATTACAATTTTTAGTTATACTATGAAAAGTTTTGAAAGAGGGACCAATTTGCAAAACTAAAGGACTATTTTGAAATAAAATTTTAAAACAAAGGACTTATGTATAATTTTTTAAAAATTATACAATCCTTTTATAGGCTGACATATGGTCAGCCTATTTCCCTTTAGCGCTCTCTCTCTCTCTCTCGAAAAATTTGGCCAAAATGCTAATTTTCTGAAGTTCTCTGACGAAGCCATTGCTGCCACAGTTGAGTCGTGCCATCGACCAGCATTAACAGTTCGTCACTGGACGAACCTCTCGCCACCGGTTGCAGTGCCGCATGACGTCACCATTGTCGGAAAAAGCTAAAAAATGCCACGAATTCCAAAGTTCTCCGGCGCCAATTCCGGTGATGTTTCACCGTGAAACTAGTCAGGTTTAACTCGTCTTATCATGATCTTCAACATAGTATATATATCTTAACTCAATATTGCTCGGATTGAATTTTGTTATTTTTGTCAATTTTGAGCTATTTTAGTTTTATACTTAAAATTTCAATCCGACCTTTAGATCATAAAATAAACCTCATATTTGTAATGTATTCATGAAAACAAGAATTTTGATATATATATTGACTATATTTGGTGACGTCACAAAAATCTAAATCTAACGACTTGTATTGTCTTAATTTGCATGTTGCGGGCCCAAGTTCAGTTTGAGTCCGAATCAGTCAAATTATGTCTAACATAACATTTTTGGGTACTCTGAATTCAGTGGTGAAGTTTGTTTCACGATCTGAAGTTCGGATTGAAATTCGAGTTTTTAAACCTATCGATCAAAAGGTTCGAAAACGACGTCCACCCTCCAAACGACACCCAAATGACACCAAACTTTCTCCATAACCCCGTAATGCTATTCGGATATTCGATTGAGGTAGGGATTCGATTACTTGATCTTTAAATTGGTTTAATTTTATTTTTCACATATTTTTGATAAATATAGAATTTCATAAATTTTTTTATAAAGATATGATATATATTTGTTTTGACCTGATTTAAGATATAAACTGCCTGGGAGGCACGTCACACTAATTGATGTGTTATATATACTATTTGAATATTTTTCTGTAGGAAATTAGATTTTTAGGCTTTGATCAAAAATAGCTTTTTAATGCAGAAATTTTTAGAAAATCCTAAATGATTTGAGAACTCATTTTTTAGGATTAAAAGTGATTTGATTAAAGAATACTATGTGATTATTTTGATATTTTGTGGAAATGGTGCATATCCTTATTTTGTCACTCATATAGAATTTGCATGTATTCACACACTTACGCGGTCATCGGACTTACGATGCCCCACGTTGGGTGATCGGACTTACGGTGCCTCTTTAGGTAGCTCGGACTTATGAGTGATTTATTAGGACACTTCAGACCTCATGATTGCATACATAGTTATATGTTGGCTTGAATAGATATGTATTTATTTTGATGAATATTTTATAATAGTTTAGAATGTTTGAACTATTGGATTATGATTTCCACTTGAGTTTTGTAAACTATTTTAAATGAAATACTAATTATGCAAAACTTTCAACGTGAGTATATTTTTGTATATATAAAAACTTGTAATCGATTTTCTACTGAGTCCTTACCTCCTCCCACTTTCAAGTGTTAATTTAATTTTTGAAGAAATCATCTTGATGGCTTGACAAGCTTATTTGGCATATATATGTCGTTTCCAACATCTTTAATGGTTGGTTCTTATTCTATTTCATTTCTTATTTTTTCTAGTCAAATTTATTTAGCCAATAATAATATATTACTAAATGGATGTATGATGACAGTTTTGCTATTAAATTGAATACTTAGAAGTACAAATGATTTTATATAAATTATTTAAACATTGAACTTCAGCTTTAACTAGACTCGTTTTTCTATAATTTATAAATTCACAAATGTTTCTAAACTAATTATTCAGATTTCCCTTTAAATTTTTTAAAATGGATTTTTTTCGTAAAATTAAAACAAATGAAAAGTTTCTTGATTTTGAAATTTGATATTTTTGAGAACTAAAATTTAAAATTTAAAATATTAGAATTTTTAAAAAATCACTATTTATCATTGTTTTAATATAATTTTACTAATAGTCACTTACTTGGATTTTTGATCGTGACACATAGTACGCTTGCCCTTAATTTGTGATTGATCTTTTGAATATTACCAATTAGAAACGAAACCCTTAACCTTGTTTCCTGTTTGTTTCAAGCCTAATATGTTTTGCTATATATTTAAAGACTTATCGGTTAATTAATTATTACTTTCGAGAACACTGGACTCTAATTACTCGGAATTCAATTCAAAATTAAATATTTCAAACATCTCGTGATTAAGATAAATTTTATTATTCGGTTTTTATTTAGATTAGGGCTCTATTTTTTTATTACTTTTATTATTAGCAAGGAATATTAGGACTCTAATTAAATCTTGGTATAAATATTCGGTTTTTATTTAGATTAGGGCTCTATTTTTTTATTACTTTTATTATTAGCAAGGAATATTAGGACTCTAATTAAATCTTGGTATAAACAACGCCCTAGGGTTTCATTAACAAGATTAATATATATTCAGTGATATTTCATACATACTTTTAGTTCTGAAGAGTAGGAATGGAACCCTGCGGCAAGTGCAACCTTGATCGTCAATGGCTACGAAAGATCTCTAGTAAAGCATGGCTACGATTGAACTCTGGTAAATGGAGGGGAACGCTGGTACGTAAACTCCTTCGTTTTTTGCGGTATGAATACGAATCAACTATTCTTGAAAACAAAACACTGAAGAAGAATAAAAAAGATCAAATCAGGAAGGATGTAGATGATAATGATAATAGTTATAGATATAATTATATTTACAATAGGCGTGTCTGTTTCCTGAGAAAGTTGCTGAAGGAAGAACTGGGGGAAGACGAGGCTGAAGATGGTTGGACGAGTACCAGTGATCACAAGCTCATGGCGATTGCCGTTCATGCGGTTCTTCTAGAATCAGGCTTCGTAGGGTTTGACCCCGTTTCTGGAAATCGAGTCGACCAATTTCATCGTCTAGGTTTCTGGCCGGCGTCGTTTAACTACACGTACACACTGCCTCAGATTTTGGATCAAAGAGAAAGAGGAGTAGTAGCAGCAGTAAAGCTGGAGTTCGAGAGTGTTAGGGTAGCCGTGATTGTGTCTGGGTCTTTGGCCGATTCCGAAATCTCTCCTCAACGTCAAGTACGTTTATACAAATACAAGCTGGTACCAATTCTTCGTTCTCCATGCACAAAGCAGCAACGACATGTCGTTTTAGATAATGAGTTCTGGAATAAAGTGAAGGATGAGCTTGTATTGCCTCTCCTCATTGATCTCCGCGCAAAGGCCGGATTGCCCAGTCCACCATCATGCTTGATGGCCCTCCCCACGGAACTCCACTGGAAGATTCTAGAGTTTCTGCCTGGCGTTGACGTGGTCAAATTGGGATGCACTTGCAAGGAATTTTTTCATCTGTTTCAAATGTCTATCGACAATCCTGAATTCTGGAGAAGTAAGTTTCCTATTTGTACATGCGACCTTGGTGTATGGCGTACCAAGATACTTTGGAAGCGGTTATACATATCTTATAATCGAATTAAGAGTATTCTCAATACGCACTACGAGATGAAGGAGATGAATGAAAAAATGGAGAAGAGAAAGAAAATGATGGCAGCCATCGCCATGAGAAGATTCATTCTAGGGCCAAAATCTTTGCTAAGGTCTCCCAACCCAGCTGCTCAAGTTCCTCGACGGCCCTATAAAAAATATAAGAAAAGTGTCAATGTCTCTAGCTCTAGCTCTAGCTCTAGTTCTAGTTCTAATTCCATTTTTTGGAATTTAGAGAAATATAATCTTGACTACGAGTACGGGCATTGTTATGCACTTCTCCAGATATACAATCTGAAATTGCCTTTTTATTAGTGATCAAAATGCTATTAGTTTTAATATTTGTTTGACATATTTGGTTATATAATACAGTTCATCACTTGTTATTTATATTATTATTATGACACTATACTTGACTGTAGAATTGGTTTGTTGTCACTTGTTACGATAACATTCCTTAATATGTTGTTCCTTTTCAATAGAAGTATGTTGATTGATGTTTACTATACGTGATAGTTGAATTTTTAATTTAATATGACGTTGAACAAATGTGTGTTTACTAAAAATAATTAATGGGGATGATATATAGGTTTACAGCTTCTCATGAGTGCCATAAAATTTACAATATTGAAGTAGCTTATTGCCTAGAAGATTTAGTTACCTCCTCAGAAACTGTCATCATTAATGAAAATGTCTTGGTTTTACGAGATAATACTTAAAAGTAATTGGGCGCCTCACAGCTGGGAAGCTCAAGCTCTAAATAATTGCTGTTAAAACGACATATTGATATGCAAATTAGAGTCAAAGACATTTATTTTCTTAAATTGTTATATAGTCTTTATGTTGTTGCTTTAGTCTGTTGTAGTTTATAAGAAACACTTACCTCTAAAATGTGAGATACATACACATTATATATATATATATATATATATATATATATATATATATATATATAAATGACACTAGTAAAGTTGAATACGATCTTTAGTCTTAGTATGTGTATTATTGTGATTTTTAAGATGGAAAACGTTTGCCTTGTTTATGTACAAAAGCTGTTTGACAAAAATGTTTGACAGAACTGTGGTTACTTGGATGACTATAATTGACGTAATTTTTATCAGCACGATGAAATCAAGCAGTTTACAAGATTATGTGATCAATAAAGAAAATTTTTGGCTATTCTCTCCTTATCTATAGAGAATTGGAGATTGCTTCATCCGATTCCCAAGGTGCATGATAATTACGTGCAATAATTTTCCAACATGTTTTTTACCATGTCTAAGACAATACAATAAAAATAATAATTAAAAAAAGAGGATAAAGGAACATGAATATTGAAAGAAACAAGCGAGGACAGAGGATGAAATATCAATTATGTTTATGACTGATACATCATTTCCATACATCCATTTTCGCACAAAGCAAATCATTAGTTTATGTTGTGCTTCCGGTTAGCTAAACAATATCACATCATATTGTGAGAAAAGCTTTAATCATTTGAAATTATTTCCTGTGACTCCAATGTCCTCCGTAGTGAGGTGCAACATAACATTGTATTAGTCACATACGTACATCTTGTTATCCTTGTGTTCTTGTGACTAATACGTAATAGTTTGATGAAAAAGACTGCGTGCATACGTTTAGCTAGTGTATAATATCATATTTATTGCCGGTTGGGACTTTGTACTCTAAATATGAGAAGTTGTCTCCTAATATACTGGTTTCAATATGAGCAATCTGAATGCTCTAAGTTGTCTGCATCATTATTGTCCATATGCAGCTTAATGTTTTGGTTGATGCCGAGATAATCAACTTAATTAATGACTGCTATAAATGATCCTGTTTTGATAGTTAATTTATATCTTTCATGCGTCTTATTGGAAGCGTATTTAATTCTAAGATATTATGATCCCCTGCCCAATTAGGTGGCAGGATATTATAATACGGGGGGTCTTGAAAGGTCAATATCAGTGAGCTTCAAGAGGTAAATGAATCTGTTGCATCGTTTAATTCTATGAATCTGTTGCATCGTTTAATTCTATGTTTGGAGATACTACTCCATTCATCAATCTGACTTGGATGGTTACAATCTAAGTAATGATTATAATCTAAGTTTTCTTTTGTGATAAACTTTGACTAGAAATTAAAGCATAAACAATGCTTGAAGATAAATGCATTGAGTGCTCCTCTTCCTCATTTTTGTTCTCTTCCTCATTTTTGTTTGCTTCTCAAACTCATAGTATATAGTATATATAGAGATGTAAAAGTGTCAAAATATAATTACAAGAGATACGAGCAACCTTGTATATCAAAGAATAAGAGAAATAAAGATAACCACAAAACAGTTACAAAGCTGGAAGCACAATTAAAATCTCTAAGAGATATATGATTGCATTGGCATGATTAGCTGGGTCTTAATTGGATTTGGAATATATCATCCAACGCAATGAAATTATATATATATGTCAAAACGAAAAAATGACTTTGAAATATAAACATAAAAGTCAACATTAAGGTTTATATTTCGAGTAAGGTTCAACTGAAATCAGATAAAAGATAAAGCTATAGACACAACATATAATATTATATCAAACTAATACCAAAATCCGTTCAGTGTCTTGGCACATCACGTATTTTTTTAAAGTAAACAAAAGATTAAATGACCTATAATTAAGTTCCACGTACAAAGGAGGTAAATAATAAATTTACCGATGTGTTCCAAACAAAGCATATTATGTTGAAATATAATACATATATTATATGGACATCCTACTCTAGTAGTGCTGAGCTGGCCTAAACATCTTTAACTAATAAGTCCAACCATGAATATCTTCCAAAACCTTGGCTTCGTAGAAGCATTGGTATGTAAAACCCTTGAATTTTGTGAGGGTAATTTTGTCTTTTGGCCATCAAAAAAATTAATTAATAATATTAAATTCAAATTTAGGTTTGCTTGAAAGAACTTTCAAAAACAAGGGTTTATTTGCAATTTTGTGAACTTATATGGGATAGTTTTTGAGCCAGGTTTTTAGTCGCAAAACCAACCTATTAAATAAGCGCCACGTAGTTAAGCTAAAACATTCAGCACTCTGTCTCTTTCTTCTTTCCCGACTCTCTCGATTCTCTCTCTCTCTCTTCAACCAACCAAAATGTCGAATTCGTGCGAACCTCTGATGAGGCCCCTCCCATCAACTTTGAGCAACACCACCACTCGACATATAACCAGCACCGTCCTAGCAGCTTGCCGCCAAAGCTTCACGACCAACAAACGCTCCAAACGCTGGCGATGACTGAAAGTGCTGCGAGATGAAGATAGCCATCGGTGCTGATTTCGGCAGTCTCTTGGCTTGATTTTGGGCTTTCCGGATTCCTCTCGATGAGAGAGAAACTATGATATAAATATATAGATATATATATATATATATATATATATATCTTGATCCAATATGAGCCAAATTTAATTTCGCAATTTTTGACAATTTTGAGTTAGTTTAGTTTTGAGTCATGATTTTTTAATCTAACTGTTAGATTATCAAAAAAATATCATATTTGTGATATACTCGTGAAAACATGATGCCTGATTGATATATATCAATTATGTTTGATAATTGGCATAGAAATTGAGACCAGACAACACTGAATTTGCCTTGTTTGTGTGTCGTGGGCTCGAGTTTGGCCTCAAATCGATCAAATTAAATATCTAATATAGATAATTTAGGTGCTAGAAATTTAGTAGAGATGTCTATTTCTCTATTTGAGGCTCTACTAGAAAAATAGCATTTCAAAGCGGACAATTGAGAGTTCGAAAATGACCCCTAACCCTCTAAATAACTGCTAAATGATACCTAATACTCTCAATAGTATTATAGTACTATCTAGTCACTTGATTGAGGTAGGGATTCGATTACTTGATCTTTAAATTGGTTTAATTTTGATCTACAAATATTTTGGATAAATATGGAATTTCATGAAATATTTGATAAAAATGTTATTTATACCTGTTTTGATATGAATTAATATTTAAACTGCTTAGGGGGCACGTCATGCCAGTTGGTGTGCTATATTATTTTGTTTTAGAACTGTTTTATACAAGAATTGGATTTTATTAGTTTTGATGAAAACAACTATTGTGTTGCTGAAATTTTTACAAAATACAATTTGAATAAGAATTTAGTTTTGAGAACTGAACTTGGTTAATTGAAAATATTGCATAGTCTATTTTGGCATTTTGTGGAAAATGGTACATATTCTTATTCCTGTCACACATATGGCATTACATGTATTTATTGTACCTACGTAGCCGATAGACTTATGGTACCACCCCTCCAAGGTACTCGAACTTATGATACCCTATTTAGGATACTTGAACTACATATCGTACTCACAGTTATCGAGTTAGATGACTCAGACACAGTACACATATGTAGTTACTCACTTAGTGTAACTCACATTATATTATACACTTATAGTTACCAGTCTTTAGTGGCTCAAATACGTCATTGATTGTATTGCTTGTTATATGCTTGACTTGAATAGATATATAGTGGATTTGATGCGATGTTTATAATAGTTTGGAATGTTTGAACCTTTGAACAATAGATTTATTTTGAGACTATATTTTACAATAGGTTTGGAATATTTAAACCTTTGGATAATGACTTCAACTATATTTCTAAAAACTATTTGAATATTTACTGATCATGCAGAACTTTGAAATAAGTATTTTATTCTGATTAAAAATCTAGAATTGAATCTCTATTGAGTATTCACATATTCACTGAGCTTGTCACTGCACCGTCGCCCTCTGTTGCCCACGCGTTGGTCTGCACTGATCAAAAGCCACTAGCCATACTAGAGACCGAGCCCTGACACTAGAGATATCCTCCTCCAAAGATTCTGCCTCCTGTGGACATTTCCGGTCACCGGATCTCCGTTTTATCTTCTTTCGTGATACTACCAATACCATTGGATTTGTCTCATCGTCACTGTCATTTCTTAACCAGTCTCGGTTGCTAATTCGCTAAGATTTTTTCCATTGTGACTATTTTACAAAAGTTTGTCTATTTTTATAATTATTTTTTTAGATAATTATATAAGATGAAAGAAGAATAAAAATCATAAATAATTACAGTTGGTAGAAGTAAAAAGGGTACCCGAAAATACGGTAATTTTCAAATAGAAAAGGTGGACATTTTTCTAAAAGTTTTCAAAAAGTGATATTTTGTAATTTTCAGATTTTAAAGCTCATTTGAGGCTTAGGACCTCAAAACTGAATTCTGATTTATCTCAAAACTGAATTCTGATTTCAAATTTAGACTCAGTGAGGTCAAGAAGAAGAATTTTGATATAAAATATGACTATATTTCAAAGTAATACGAAAATCGAGGCACGTGACTTGTGAGTAGTGTCATTTTGTATGCCATGGGTCGGGTCCCACTTCAGGACTTACTTTTGAAAAATTATATGTGTAGTATTTTAGGTATATTGAATTCAATGGTGACCTCAATTTCCCAATTTGAGGCTCTATTGGAAAATCACTTTTTCAAATGAGCTTACTAGGATCCTTAAACGATCATTCGAGCACCCAAATGACCGATAAGAGTTTTTTCGAGTGTTATTAACTTAGTATAGTTACCATATTGAGATAAGGATTCAATTATGTAGTTTTATACTTTTTCTAATTTATAATTACGTTATTATTAATTTATGAAAAATCATGGTTTATGCGATGGTTTAATAAGTTATGAAAATACATTAGATTATATTAAGATTGGACTGTGTGGACTTCTATACATATTTTAAAATTGTGATTATGGGATAATATAACGGTGTGATGCCCATGTTACAGTAAATCCTAAAATAATGCTAAGTGGGATTTTAAAGCATGATTTGATTAGCTCCTTAATGTATGGTTATTGTGAACTGTTAAATATTGTACGTACCATAGGATATATGAGATATATCTTAAGCATCGTGATGTTCAGTGGATGACTAGCATCCCCACTTTTGGTGAGAACCTATAAATTTATGTAGAGTCTTCTAATTAACCCCCATTCAATAGATGTAGGAATTCAGTCGTCCCTCTAGTTTGGTAGGTATAGACACACGAGTGTCCCTCCGATTTTCTGAGATAAATATCAGACAAAGTACTTAGTATACGTAGTACAAGTTACTCTTGTTCATGGTGAGAAGATACGAGCTCATGGGATAAGAAGATTTATAATATGTATAATAATATGATTTTTGTTTTGGTTTTGAATATGTGAATATTTTATAAATTTAGTTTATAAATAGATTTTGAAAAAGGAATTAACAGTACAAGTTTGATAAAATTGCATCCATTCAAAAAGGTAATTGAATTCTTACTGATCATGTGAATGTTTACCCCTTGTTGCTTTTCCCACTTTCAGGTATTAGTCTATTTGTGGTGGTCACCCCGGTAGTCAAACAAGCTACGTAGTTTGTACTTGCTTTTTCTCTCCTCTTCTCTGGTGGATGTCTATATTCTGCTAACTTTCTTTCATTATTCAATTATTTATCCAAGATTAGTAAATCTACTAAGTGAATGTATGTGGAGGTTTTATTATTAATTTAAGAACTTGATTTTTTTTTGTAAATTATTTTAGACATTGGACTAAAGTTTTTAGTTGAACTCAGTTTATCAAAAATTTAAGATTTTTCAATGAGTACAGAAAATTTCCTTAAACATTAATGGATACTTTTCTTAAATAATTAGAAACTAAAAAAAGTTATAATTATTATAAAATTTATAATAATTTGAAGACTAAAATAAAAATTCTCTTGTACTTGATTTCTCGTAAATTTTATAGTTCTGTATTTAATTATATTTTCACTTAAAATTACTAAAAGTCACGACTTTAAATTTCTAGTTTAGCTTATGCATGCAATCATGTTCCTATTACCTAGTGGGTAGTTCCTATTACCTGATGGGTATCTATATTTTGTTTAATTTCCTTTATATATTTAGCAAGTTAGTTTATTTACTAAATGAATGTATGAGGATAGTTTTGTTATTGAAATGAGTATTTTGAATTACAAATAATTTTATGTAAATTGTTTAGACATTAGATCTAAGGTTTTAATTTGACTCATTTTACTGAACTTCATGATTTTAAATAAATAAAAAGTTTCTAGATGAATTAAATGGAATTCCTCTAAATTTTAAGCGTATATTTTCTCCTAAAATTAAAAGTAATGAGAGGATTCTAAATTTTGAAATTTGCTTACTTTAAGGACTAAAACTTAAAAATCCTAAATACTTGATTTTCTAAAATTTTGAAAATCACTATTATTTAATATTTCAACTTAAAATTTTTCACTATTATATACTATTTTAACTTAAAATTATTAAAAAAGACTATGGATTTTTGGTTGTGATAAAAAGTCATTCCACCTATGCATTTCTACATTAATGGATACTGAAATGATATAATAAGGTGGGATTCCCTACAAAAATTGGAATGAAATAGAAAGAAAAGGAATAAAGTGAATTTGATTTGTTATTGCAAGGTATTTTTAATTTTTCTCAAAGTTATTTATTCTTAGAGCAAAAACAAAATGACCAATTTTGCATGTTTATATTTAGAGTTATAATTGCAAGTCATTTTTAACTTGCTCAAAGTTATTTATCCATTCGGAAAAAACAAAAGTACTCATTAAAACTTCATATATATATATATGGTTGTCAATCCAATAGGTATTTTTTTTTTACTTATAGGTAGGTATTTTTTTTTAGTCGTTGTTCTTTCTCATAAAAAATGTTTATGCTAAATTTTTATTAGCCAAATTAATGCCTATGCATAGGTAAAAAAAAATACCTATTGGATTGATGCCATATATATATATATATATATAGGTTGCCAATCCAATATGTATTTTTTTTCTTTACCTATAGATAGGTATTTTTTTTTTAGCCGTTGGATCACCATTAGATGTTGATCCAAATGGCTATAATGAAGTGCATGAAAAGACGTGCATCATTAATACTTTTTCTCTCTCTTATTTTTTACAATAAAAAAATGTGCATGCTCAATTTTCATTGGCCAAATTGATACCTATACATAGGTTAAAAAAAAAAATACCTACTAGATTGGTGCCCACGTATATATTTATATATATAAAATAGGATGAAAGATAAAAGCATTACTCTTTAGGATAACATAACTCTCTTATCACTAACACGAGAATCCATGCATACTGTTCGGCGTATCAAATAAGCAAACAAACCTAAAATACCATAAAAAGAAATAAACCATAAATTTAAATTTACCAATAAAACGTCCACATAAAGCTGTTTATATTATATCCTACTCTTTGTAAGTTTGTAGTACTGAGCAGGCCTAAACATCTCCAACTTAAAAGTCGAATTAAAACCATGCAAAACCTTGGCTTGGTAGAAGCATTCGTCTGAGGCCTGCAATGTTATATAATACGAAACTCCTTTTACCCTCCTCATATTGATTCTCAGTATCGTTTTAAACTCGAGACGACCACTATCATCTTTACCCTGATATGAACGTACAACAAAATCATTCAAAACAAAAATCCGGGAATTACAAAGAAAATTATACAGAAAAAAAAAAAAAGAAAGAAGAAAAGAAAAACCTTGTTATGGTTTGATGCTTCAACTGCAAATTTGGCAACAGCTATAGCCTCCTCATCATTAGGATTGAGGCGAGTAATCCAACCTCCATGAAAAATTCTAGGTTTTAAAGGCGCTTCACCAACATAAAATCCCTATTCAAAAGGGGGAAAAAAAAAGTTATAAAATTCTAAAACACCATTAAACTATAGTTTCTCCCGTGATCTTCGATTTCCAAATCACTCTAGCTTTATAAAACATCAGCCGTTGTAGATTCAAGACAAGAGAAAAAGATTACAGAAAGATGCAAATCCTATCAGTGATTTGATCAAATTAAACACCATAAAATCCCTTTTTTTAAAAAAAAAAATGAATATGTCTTACTAATAAAGAAGCAAATCAGAGCAATTAATTTTAAACGTTGAAAATGGATTTATAAGTACCCGAATCAGGAGGAGGAGGAAGAAAAGAGACAGAAATAATAGATGGCATCCCGCGGCCGGAGGAACATATTTTATCGACATCGCTTAGAGGAAATATCTCTTCAGATCTCAGAATGCCCTAGCTTTAGAGGTTAAGAAAACCCAAAAAAAAAAAAATCTCTTTAACGCAATAGATTTAGCTTAGAATATTGATTTTTTTAAAAGAAAAGAAAAAAAAAAAGAGAAAGGACTAGTTCTGATGATAACTTATCGTATTCGTACCTATTGCCTAATATGTAATTCTAGGCACGGGTAAAAAAATATTCAAATGTTTTTGAGGTAATATCTTATCATGCTAAGTTTTTTAAATTTGATATATATGATAAAATCTATTAGATTAAAAATATCATAATTATACAACAATTTAAATAAAAAAAAAAGGTATTATGATAATAAGCTCAATTTTCGAACCAATATATCTTGAAGATTCAGTTTTGTGCAATTTACTGAATTAAATAGGACTGAGTCGATATCTTATTTTTGTTCCCAAACAATAATTAATACATTTCCGTACAGATTTTAATTAAGTCTTTTTTATTTGAAATAGAAATATCCGGGAATTAAGAAAAAAGAACTTGGGGTGTCCTCTTCCTCCATCCATAAGACATAATTCTACGTTTGCATAATTTGAAATCACAGGCCAATCCAATATAGAAACTACTCACCCGTGCTCAAATACACATTCTTTAACAATATGAAACCTTCCTGTAATCAAACAGTGAAAGTGTGAAAATGTTTTGTAGATGATAGAGTTGGTATAATTGGCCTTTACTTGTGTGAAAATGCTGAGTTTTACTCTCTTTTTTTAATGTATTTTTTTAATATAAAAATGTGTGTTGGAAAGTAAAATAAATTTTATTATTCATAGAAAATTCTCAACTCCACTCTTCAAACTCACTCACTCACTAGAAGCATTCACTCACTCACTAGAAGTTATGTTTCTTTTCCTCTTCTCTTTACTCTTAGAAGCTTTGAATTCAAATAAGTATTACATGAGAAATAATGAGAACTATACAAATAAACAATTACAAAAATCCTTAAGTCACGCATATTTTCTACACACTTCTAATAATAACACTAGAAGATTTTAGACGAAAGGATTCTTCAATTTGAACTTGAACTTTTTTTATGAGCTTTATTGGGCCTATATGTCACGACCCAAACTTCGGGATAGTGGCAAAAGAGGAAATTTTAATTTTTTTTTTAATACTAGTGGACCTATTCCACAATTCATAGACACTAATAAACACAGACTGAAAAATTTTAAGAAAAATTAAATTCTCAATTATATCACTGAGCAACATCATTCACACCTCAATGTCACACTAAAATGGCATATATAGTTGCAAATATTTTCAAAATAACACATTTAAAAATGCTAGTAATATCCCTTATGAACAAGACTTAAAATACGGGTCTTGCATTCACACTCCTAGCATACCAAGTTTCAAATTACAATAAAAGATAACTTCCTAATCTGCTTGCTGACCATTAATATTACACTGGACACCACCTGTGGAGAAAGCAAAGGAGGGATGAGCATAAATTACCCAGTAGGTTACCCAATTTACCTTTTTGGGAAAATCCTACATAAATCTCAAAACATCTGCATGGTTAGTAGTAACAAAAAGTATTTCTATAAATATTAAGAATTTAAATCATTTATAGAACACCATGCTAAAACCAAAACCAGATATATATATATATATATATATATTTATATCCAAGTTAAAACAGATAGAAAACCATAATAAAACAATTATAGTGCACATCACATAAATCAAACACATCACATGAGTTCTCATCCTCTCATCACAAATAGAGCAACTTATACTACTTGTATTAAATGCTCTCTACCTGACATTTATCTCAGAAAACCGGAGAAACATCCATGTGTCAACTCCTACCAAACCGGAAAGGCACCGAATGCCTACACCTACCGAATGAAAATAGTCAGAAAACAAACCCCGCGCAGGTTTACGTGCTCTCACCGAAAGCGGGTGTACTAGTCCGCCTACTACAATACTGTGATGCCTAAGACGATTCTCATGCATGATCGTATGAAATGTGCAATATATATAGAGTCTCAAATAACCATGCAGTAGTTTAACATTCTAGACATGCTCTGATTTTTAAATTAAAATCCATTTTGTAATTTAAAATCTAAAAGTACAGTTTCTTTGGTTTTACCAAATTCCAAGTATAAAAACTTGTATAATATCATATTTAAAAATATCTAGAGCAGTCCACAATATTTCACAAATTCATATTTCATTAAAATAACTATTCAAATAATTCAATTTAATAAAATCACGAAATTTCATTTTATTCAGAATTAATGAAAATAATAGAAAACAAAGAAATTGAATCCCCTACCTCGAAATAGTGATTATGATGAGCTAGCGATGCTAGAAATATCCTCAATTGATTACCGGTTGGTTCAGACAGTCGTTTTCGAATCTTATCACGTTCATTTGAAAAGTTGACTTTTCAAACGGAGACTCGGATTGAGAAACGGAGGTCACCACTGAATTCAGAACACCCAAAAATATTGGTTTAGATAAAAATTTTGTCAAAAACGGATCTCAGTACGGGACCGGCCCGTTGCACGCAAAACGGTGCAAATCACGAGCTATTTCTCGATTTTCGTGCTACTTCGGAAAATAGTGGTATTTTATATCAAACTTCATGTCCTGACCTCACTGAGTCCAAATTCGAAATCAGAATTCAGTTTCGAGGTCCTGAACACTAAATGGGCTAAAAATCCAAAAATTATAAAAATACCACATTTTGAAAATATTTAGAAAAATACCACATTTTCATCCCGATAATTAACTACCTTCCGGTTATCGTTTTAACACTTAAAAATCATGAGATTTCATGTTTCAAACTCCTCTATCACGTGGTATAATTTTCTCGAGAAAATAACTCAATTCTGAAATAATCACGAAAATACCACAAAATTTAAATATTAAAATATTACTACAGTAGACAACTTCTCACCGGAGCCGAGTTGGAGGCTGAGAGTGGTCGGAAATCAAAGCTGGAGCCGAGACGAATCCAACGGTGGCAGTGGTGCGATGATCAGACGCTGGACGGCAAAACGGTGGCCGTTTTTCCGATCCGGTGGCGCGAATTTCCAGCCGCGATTTCTCCGGCGATAGGCGGCGGTTCACAACACCAACACCCGACACTGGTTCGTCGGCGTCTTCTGGTCATCACGGATGGGCGCGTCTGGCACGGCGGCAGACGGTGGAGGCTCAGGTGAACAGTATCCATGGGTGGGTGCTTAGGGGTGTCCGTGGAGAAGAAGAGAGAAATGGGGGGTTTTTATGTAATTTTTCAAAAACTGTAGCAGTGGGACACGTGGCGTAATCTGATTTGACCGAAAAACAAGTTTCTGAAATTCCACTTTTGCCCCAATTTTAAAAGATTCTTTCATTTTAGTTCTTCTTTAATTACACTTTTGTCCCCAATTTGAAATTACTTAATTACCCTTACAAAATTTGGGATTATACATCCTCTCCCCCTTAAAATAATTTCGTCCCGAAATTCGGATATAAGGGCCAAAGTACAACTTCAAGTTGAAAATTAAACAGATGAGGATACTTCTCATACTTTTCTGCTTCTAGTTCCCAAGTAGCTTCGTCTTCCTTATGGTGTTGCCAAAGGGCCTTGACAAGTGGTATCTCCCTATTTCGAAGCACTTTGAGCTCTCTTCCCAGTATTCGAACTGGTTGTTCCTTATATGTTACATCCTCTTGTAATGGTACTTCCACATACTGGATAATATGAGATGGATCAGGTACATACTTCCTGAGCATTGAAACATGAAAAATATTATGCACTCGGCCCAATTGTGGTGGCAACTCCAAGCGATATGCTACTGGCCCAATTCTAGAAGTAATTTCGAATGGTCTAATATATCTTAGAGCCAATTTGCCTTTAAGCCCAAATCTAGTGATCCCACACCTTGGCGTTACTTTTACGAATACCTGATCACCAACTTCGAACTCTACTTCACGTCACTTTGGGTCTGCATAGCTTTTCTGTCGACTCTGCATGACTTTAAGTCTTTGCCGAATCTTATTAATTTTTTCAGTTGTCTCTTGTATCAGTTCTGGACCAAGAATGGCACGTTCCTCAGCATCAACCCAACGCAAAGGTGATCTACATGGTCTTCCATATAATACCTCATACGGAGCCATGCCAAGACTAGTTTGATAGTTGTTGTTATAAGAAAACTCCACCAATGAAAGTGATCATCCCAGCTCCCACCAAAATCCAGTACACAAGAGCAAAGCATGTCTTCCAGAATCTGAATAGTCCTCTCAGATTGGCCATCTGTCTGAGGATGGTGAGTAGTACTGAGATTTAGTTCTGTTCCCAAAGCTTTCTGTAAGGCTCTCCAGAACTTAGAAGTAAATCTTGGGTCTCTGTCCAAAACTATGCTTGATGGCACTCCATGCAATCGAACAATATTGTCAATGTAGAGACGACTAAGCTTGTTAAGTGAAAAATCAGATCTGATCGGTATGAAATGAGCAGTTTTCATCATACAATCAACAATCACCCAAACTGCATCGTTCTTTCTTCGGGTCATAGGCAAACCCATTAAAAAGTCCATGGTAATTTTATCCCACTTCCATTCTAGTATGGGTAAAGGCTGTAGTAGTCCAGCTGGTCTCTGCTGTTTAGCTTTAACTTGCTGACATGTCATGCACTTAGCCACAAAAGTAGCTACATCACGCTTCATACCTTTCCACCAATATTGTCTCTTCAAGTCATGATACATTTTGGTGCCACCAGGATGTACTGCAAACTTAGACTTATGTGCTTCAGTGAGAATGGTCCCTCTAAGATGAGGATCATTAGCTATTGCTAGTTGCCTTTGAAAAGCACAAATCCTCTTCTATTTATATCCCAACCTTCTAATTGTTCACCACTTTTGAGTTGATTCCATATCGTCCTCAACTCTTGGTCTTGCCATTGACTTTGTTGCACAGTATGGAGAAGTGCAGGTGTGACAATAATATTAATGAGGTAAGCAGCATTTCCAGACTCGAAGTACTGCAAGTTATAATCACCAATTACCAATGAGTTCTTCCAATCTTGAAATATAAGTGCCGCTAAGGAGCTAAGTGGTATTCTACTCAAGGCATCAACTACAACATTGGCCTTGCTGGGATGGTATTGTAGTTCGAAGTCATAATCTTCCATATACTCAACCCATCTTCGCTGCCTCAGATTCAGATCCCGTTGAGTGAAGAGATATTTCAAACTCTTATGATCAGAGAATATTTCAAACTTCACACCATACAAATAACATTTCCAAATTTTGAGTGCGAAAATTATTGCTGCAAGCTCCAGGTCACGGGTAGGATAATTCCTCTCATGTGGTTTCAACTGACGAGAAGCATACACTACAACTCGTCCATTTTGCATCAGAACACATCCCAATCCCATTTTAGAAGCATCGGTATACACCACATAAGGTTCATTATTCTCAGAAACTATAAGAACAGGTGCAGTTGTCAAACTATGTTTCAATTTCCAAAAAGCTTCTTCACAATCACTATCCCAGATAAACTTGACATCCTTTTTGGTCAATCTTGTCAATGGTAATGCAACCCTTGAGAAGTTCTGAACAAAATGACGGTAATAACCTGCTAAACCGAGAAAACTTCGTGTCTCTGTCATGTTCCTTGGTCTTTCCCACTTGAGAATAGCTTTCACTTTAGTAGGATCGACTGAAATACCTTTTTGAGAAATTACATGCCTCAAGAATTTAACTTCTGATATCCAGAAGTCACATTTTGATCTTTTGGCACATAATTGTTGACTTCTCAAAACTTCAAGTACTATCCTCAGATATTCAGCATGATCTTCCCGAGTCTTGGAATACACCAGGATGTCATCAATAAAAACAACTACAAAATGATCCAAATATGGCCTGAAAATCCGATTCATGAGATCTATAAAAGCTGCAGGCGCATTCGTCAAACCAAAAGGCATTACTAGAAACTTAAAGTGACCATAACGAGTTTTGAATACTGTTTTCGGTACATCTTTCTCTCTTATCTTCAAATGGTGATAACCTGATCTCAAGTTAATCTTAGAGAAAAATCTTGATACACCAAGTTGATCAAACAACTCGTCAATCCTTGGCAAAGGATACTTGTTCTTTGTCGTTAGTTGGTTTAACTTCCTGTAGTCCACACATAGTTTTAAAGTACCGTCAGCTTTCTTGGCAAACAAAACAGGAGCACCCCAAGGGGAAGTACTACTTCGAATGAAACCCTTGGATAACAAATTATCCAATTGTTCCATCAATTTGTTCATCTCTGCAGGAGCCATGCGCTAGGCTGGAATAGAAACTGGTTGAGCTCCAGAAACAAGGTCAATATAGAACTCGATCTCCCTATCTAGTGGTAATCCTGATAAATCCTCAGGAAATACCTCTGGATATTCACTCACCACCGGAATCCATAGATCTTGATCAATAGTTCTCTCTTCACCATCGATGGTAAACAAGTTTTCATAACACTCAAGTTTCTTCCTACCACCTAAACAGGCTTTTAGGACAGGACTTGATTCCAAGGAATTCATTCGGGCTTGATATAATATGGATCGTCTATCATCCCAAAAAAGAGTTACTCGTTTATCATAACAATCGACAATAGCTCGATACTTGGATAACCAATCCATATCGAGTATTATATCGTATTGTTTCATTGGTAAAACAATCAAATCAGCAAGTAATTCTTTACCATCAATCACCACACAACAAGATTTACACACACTAGACACATCAGTTACACCATCCAAAGGTGTTCCCAAAGTCAAGGCATAATTCAACTCAGAACTTTCTAATCCCAAAAGTTGAATAAACAATAAGGATATGAATGAATGAGATGCACCAGTATCAAACAAAACATGTGCCCAAGAATATGAAATAAGAATCATACCGTCAACAACACCTCGGCCTGTGTGTTCATTGGTATCATCAGTTCTAGAAATTCCATAAGTTTAGTGACCTTTCCTTTTCCCTTATTGCCTCTTCCTTATCCAGGATGACTGCTGCTAGATCGCGGACCACTACTACCATATCCACGTCTTTCTTGACTCCCTGAAGTCTGAGGGGTCTGGAAATTCTGAGTATAACCCTGAGGGCGGTACTGGTGCTGGTAAGGTGGTGGAGATGAAAAAGCTTAGGAAGCACCCTGAGATTGTTATGACCTAGCTTGAGTGTTCTGAGGAGGTGCTAAACCAAAATAGCTTCCATGAGGTCCTCCCTGAGAAAGAGGGGATTTTTGTAGATGTTTTGGGCACTCATTCCTTCTATGGCCCTGCTGACCACAGTGGTAACACGTATAAGAGCTGAATCTCTTACTACCTGCTGAATTACTGCTAGTATAACTTCCGCTGTTAGGTGAACCTTGAGCATACCACTATCCTTAGTTACTCTTATTCATTTTTCTCTCATTAGTTTTATTCTTCCTTGCACCCTGCTCATTCTCTACTGCTTCAGCTCGTTGGGCAGCTAGCACTACTTCAGAAAGAATGGTAAAAGAGTGAATAGCAATACGGTTGTGGATGTTTCGATTCAGTCCATTCTTGAACTTCGCAATTCGGTAAGTGTCACTCACCGCTGGACTAAAGGCAAGGCTTGCCAATTCTATGAATTCCATCACGTATTGATTTACAGTTCTATTCCCTTGTGTAAGTCTCTCAAAACGACCAACTACTTCAGCTTGTTGATCATCATTTGCATAATGCGTTTTGAAAAGTCTCTCAAATTCTTCCCAAGTTACACCTTCTACGTTTTGCATAACCTCAATTGTCTCCCACCAATGGATGGCATTTCCCGTCAAGCGAGAAATAGCAAATATAGCCCAAAACTCTCTAGGAGTACCCAAGGTCCGAAAATGTCGTGTCATCTCAAGCAGCCATGCGTTGGCAACTAGTGGGTCGGGGGTTCCATCATACTACCTAGGCTGAAGGCGCATAAACTTCTGAAGATGATCAGCCTGATCGAGTTGACGCTCTTGCTGTGGTTGAGGCTGAGGCTGAAGGTTAGGACCTTGCATCTCACAGAAAACATGACGCATAGCTTCGAAAAATTGGTTGAAGTTTTGCGGAATTAGAGGGAGCTTGGCACCAGGTTGGCACCTTGGAGCTCTTCTAGAAGGTATTTTGAAAGTCTGAAATGATATACCAAACAATTAGTGAGGTAATGATTCGTACTGTTATAAAAACAATTTCAATCTAGTTTAATGGTGCTATGTCCGAGGTGTTTAAAACTCAAAGCTCTGATACCAAAATTTCTGTCACGACCCAAATCCCGGGGTAGTGGCAGAATGGGAAATTAAAATTTTTTTTTTTTATCAGTAGACCTATTCCACAGTTCATAAACACCAATAAACACAGACTGAAAAATTTTAAAGAAAATTAAATTCTCAGTTATATCACTGAGCAACATCATTCACACCTCAATATCATACTAGAATGACATATATAGTTATAGACATTTTCAAAATAACACATTTAAAAATGCTAGTAATATCCCTTATGAATAAGACTTAAAACACGGGTCTTGCATTCACACTCCTAGTATACCAAGTTTCAAATTACAATAAAAGATAACTTCCTAATCCGCTTGCTGACCGTTAATGTCACACTGGAAACCAACTGTGGAGAAAGTAAAGGAGAGATGAGCATAAATTGTCCAGTAGGTTACCCAATTTACCTTTTTGGGAAAATTCTTTATAAATCTCAAAACATCTGCATGGTTAGTAGTAACAAAAAGCATTTCTATAAATATTAAGGATTTAAATCATTTATAGAAAACTATGCTAAAACCAAAACCAGATATATATATATATATATATATATATATATATATCCAAGTTAAAATACATAGAAAACCATAACAAAACAATTATAGTGCACATCACATAAATCAAACACATCACATGAGTTCTCATCCTCTCATCACAGATAGAGCAACTTATACTACTTGTATTGAGTGCTCTCTGCCTGACATCTATCTCAGAAAACCAGAGGGACACCCATGTGTTAACTTCTACTAAACCGGAAGGGCACCGAATACCTACGCCTATCGAATGGAGATAGTCAGAAAACAAACCCCGCGCGGGTTTACAGGCTCTCACAGAATGCGGGTGTACTAATCCGCCTACCACAATACCGTAATGCCTAAGACGACTCTCATGCATGATCATATGAAATGTGCAATATATATAGAGTCTCAAATAACCATGCAGTAGTTTAACATTCTAGACATACTCTGATTTTTTAATTAAAATCCATTTTGTACTTTAAAATCCAAAAGTACAATTTCTATGGTTTTACCAAATTCCAAGTATAAAAACTTGTATAATATCATATTTAAAAATATCTAGAGCAGTCCACAATATTTCACAAATTCATAGTTCATTAAAATAACTATTCAAATAATTCAATTTAATAAAATCACGAAATTTCATTTTATTCAGAATAAATTCTAATTTTAATGAAAATAATAGAAAACAAGGAAATTGAATCCCCTACCTCGAAATAGTGATTATGTTGAACTAACGACGCTAGAAATATCCTCAATTGATTGCCGGTTTGTTCGGAGAGTCGTTTTCGAATCTCGTCACATTTACTTGAAAAGTTGACTTTCCAAACGGAGCTTCGGATTGAGAAACGGAGGTCATCACTGAATTTAGAACACCCAAAAATGTTGGTTTAGATAAAAAGTTTGTCGAAATCAGGTACCGGTACGGGACCAGCCCGTGGCACGCAAAACGATGCAAATCACGAGCTATTTCTCGACTTTCGTGCTACTTTGGAAAATAGTGGTATTTTATATCAAACTTCATGTCCCGACCTCACTGAGTCCAAATTCGAAGTCAGAATTCAGTTTCGAGGTCCCGAACACTAAATGAGCTCAAAATCCAAAAATTATAAAAATACCACATTTTGAAAATATTTAGAAAAATACCACATTTTATCCCGATAATTAACTACCTTCTGGTTATCATTTTAACACTTAAAAATCATGAGATTTCATGTTTCAAACTCCTCTATCACGTGGTATAATTTTCTCGGGAAAAATAACTCAATTCCGAAATAATTACGAAACTACCACAAAATTTAAATATTAAAATATTGCTACAGTAGACAACTTCTCACCGGAGCCGAGTTGGAGACCGAGAGTTGTCGGAAATCAAAGCTAGAGCCGAGACGAATCTAACGATGGTAGTGGCGCGGTGATCGGACGTCGGACGGCAAAATGGTGGCCATTTTTCTGATCTGGTGGCGCGAATTTTTAGCCGCGATTTCTCTGGCGATAGGCGGTGGTTCACGGCGGCAGTTCTTGGCACTAGTTCGTTGGCATCTTCTGGTCACGGCGGATGAGCTTGTCTGGCACGGCGGCGAACGGTGGAGGCTCAGGTAAACAGTTTCCGTGAGTGGGTGCTTAGGGGTGTCCGTGGAGAAGAAGAGAGAAATATGGGGTTTTTATGCAATTTTTTAAAAATTGTAGCAGTGGGACACATAGTGCAATCTGATTCAACCAAAAAATAAGTTTCTAAAATTCCACTTTTGCCCCAATTTTAAAAGATTCTTTCATTTTAGTCCTTCTTTAATTACATTTTTGCCCCCAATTTGAAATTACTTAATTACTCTTACAAAATTTAGGATTTTACACTATAAGCTCTTAAACAAGTTTATTTTCAACAATGCGGTGGTGGCAATCTAGTTCAGAGAGAAAACGTAGAAATTAAAATTCTAAACTTGCTTAAATAAAAATTGAATAAAGGTTGATTTGCTTACATATTTTTTTAAAATTTTAGTCTCTGACATCATGTTATAATCTAAAATTAGCTTTCTTAACTTTGTAATTGTAACAAGATGTATACAAAATTAATGAGTGTAATTTTCATTTAAAACACCTTCTAAAATTAGAGATCGAAAATCCCCACTTATTTTAATAAAATCTACAAATTAGCAGAAGAAAACAAAATTGATATGATGTTTACAAATATGTTGCTTTTTACGTAATACATATATATTATAAATAAAACATCGGGAACCTTGCAGCACGTACTCTTTTGCTAATTCTGCTTTAAATATTCCTCTGGACAGATGAGGTTCCTCCGTGTATCTCAAGTGTTATACTATCTGATCTCTCTTATAAATAAAGTGCAATCTTTCCACTCAAAAAGAAATATATATCCAGGTGAACTAAAATACTTTTTAAAATATGCAAATATAAAACTGGTAGATAAATTTACCAACAGATATGTGTATAAATAAGCAGAAACCTCACATGTATTATATTTTCTAATTTTAAGCGTTTATCGTATTGGTAACAATTGTTAGTTGTTTAAACCAATGAATGTTAAGAACAAATAAGTTTTTGTTGATAAAAATTAGCGAAAAAAAAATATAGGGATAAAAAGAGATGAAGATAAACTTTAAAAAAATTCAAATTGAAAAAATTGATAATATTTAAGGATTAGAGAAATAACTAATCTAATTTTGAATAGAGTTAAATATATAAATCTTAAATTTTAATATGAAAAACTATGAATTAATTAATTTAATATATACTAACAAATATATCTATATATGGAAAAGAATTTTTTTTCAAAAATCTGGATGGCATATGCCCCCTTCCCTTAATGTGGCTCCGCCATTGTGAAATAATACTTGGAAATTCCAACAAGATCATAAGACATCACTTAGGCCTATTTACTTAGCTAAACAGGGATAATCGGTCTTTTCATTGTCACTTGATTAATCAATTGAGACTTGAGAGTAGGCATTTAATTGCAGAATTTTAAAAATATTAAAATATTAATTTACAAAAGTAGAACGTCAGCGGGTTATTTTTTGCAGAAACTCAAATTTTAACTTCATGGTATTTTTGTGCTATTAACCCACCGTATTAAACTAAGCAATATCTTTTATTCTTTTGAAAGGAATTATATTCCATCTCAATTTTGCATTTTTTTTAAACATTTTTTTCCATTTAGTTAAATGATATGGGGTATCTGGTCATGCAAAAACTTGAGGATTCTTTTATTTATTATATTTTTTTTTTCCAAATCTTTCCTATAAATCACTCTCTCTCTCTCTCTCTCTCTCTCTCTCACTGCCCCATATCTTGCTTTATTAAGGAGCAGCACGGCGGCAGTCCTGGTCCGTACTAGGAACTTTTTTTTTGCATCCTAAAAGTTATAAGTTGAAGATATGTGTTTTATTTTCTTCGTTGTGTATTTGTGTATGTCATAGTATTTGCAAGGTTTATATTTTATTTTATCGTTCTTCTTAGTTTGTAGTGGCGTTGTACATGTATATTTAGTTTAGTAACATGTAGCATTTTCTTTTCTGGTATTTACAATGTAATGGCTATATTAGCCATTAGCTCCATGATTTTATTAATTTAGATAATAAATGAGAAAAAACAAAAACAAAGTTAACAATCGTATTAAAAATATAAATAATTAATAAATAAATAAAAACATGATTTACTACTAAAAAAATGAGAAACAAGGAATAGAATGTTTGTACCTATTAGTAGTGTTTTTACAAGGCACATCACCATTATTTAATAGAGATGTTTGTTTTTATAGTAGTGTTTTTACAAAAAATCATTATTTGAGTTTACAAGAAGTTTGAGTATTTGGTTAAGTTAAAAGAAAATTATAGTTTTTAAGTGTTAGAAAATACAAGAGTGATCACGAGTCCATTTACGAAGTCTTTAAGTTGTCTAATTGAGTTATATATAATATATTTAGAAAGCTTATCGAATAAAGTTTCTATTAGTATAATAAATTAACGAATACAATTTAAAACCAGAGAGTTATAGTATGTGAAACTATGAATTTAAAAAGAATTAATTGTGAAAAAAAAAAAAATGAGTGTTCTACAATTATAATCCCTAAAAACTGAGATTAAGTATTTGTAAAAATTGATATCCTAAACAAATTTTGACTAATTTTAGTAAATAGAAAACAATAATATCCTCGTTAAAACTGACTTAATCTTTATTATTTTCTTTAATTTAAAGAATATTATTATATTTTTTCGTTACTAAAATAATTTAAAAGACCAATGCATTAAAATAGTGGATTTCTAGTAAACAAAATGACCGATAGCTCGCACCAGCCAAAAAAAAAACCATGTTTTAGAGTCCTAGTGAATTTTCTTCACAAATGATATTGGAAATTGAAAGTGAATAAGAATTTTTCATATAAATGTATTTGTTAGCTTTACTTGTTTAATGTGTCTAAACACCGAGGAAGTGAAAAATGTGGAAGTGATGGGACTACGACGGTCTAGCTTGAGCCTTGAGTCTCAAACTGGGTCAACCAATATCAGGCTAAGGCCACGCCCAACGGCCTGCAAATCTGGGAAAAGAACATGGGTAGAACTAACTTGGGCCAAAATGACTTTTTTGTAAATTCTTTTAAAATAACATTTTTAGAATCGTTAAAAACGTTTGGACGAAAACTTTTCACCGTTAAAAAACCATTATTTATGAGTTTATGATATTTTTAGGAGCGTTTCATAATCAAGAAGCTCCTGACTATGTCAAAACATTTTTTGCACCATAAAAGTGTCATTTTTTACACTATTAAACATATCATTTTTTAAAATATTCGCAAAAATTCATTTCATAGTCCGACCCACGTCCCTTTCTCCAGAAATAACGGGAGACGGTACCAAAATTCACTATGTGAATAGTAATAGCGGGATTGAAGAGAATATCTCAACTTCAATGTTTAAAAAAAAAAAAAAAAAAAAAAAAAGGGTAAGCAAGACACATTAGAAGCCCCACTTTCAAAAAAAGACATTAGAAGAAGCCAGTTACACCTGATAATAATAATCACACAATGCGGTACTAATAAATTTAGTAGAATGATAATTGTTCTATTTAGGTAATAATAATAGTCACGCAATGGGGTTCTCAAATCTGACATTTATAACAATGTTATTAGAAGCAACATTACATGAAAGAAAAATAAGGCAAATATCAAAAAAGAAATATGAGACAAATATCAGGAAATTCAAATAGCACGACTCCTAAAGACTAAAATTTACCCCAAACCCAACACATCCTCATAACTTGATAAATTAAATCAATCATAAGATTCACAAATGAATATAATTCTTTATTTCTATCTCCTTTCCTTCTGTGAAGCCATAAAGCTTTTTTTCCCCATTCTTCCTTTGTTCAATACCATTAACCGCCAATGCCATTGCTGATCTCATTGTCTTCTGTAACATTGTTTTCTGTAATAGATGTTACAGAACTGGTGTCTACCTTAGGCGGACCAGAATGTCGCCTTGGCTTGGCAGGGGAGGATGGGAACGACAACCGTTTCTTTGCAGTCTCTGAGGATCCCTTTTCCAGCATACCATTTTTCTCAGCTCCAAATGGGCTTTGCAACCTGGACTTGGCTCTTGCAGACTCAGTAGGTACCATGTAACTGGGAAGTGCAGGAGAGCTAGCAAGGCTCTCGTCATCTCTCACGGTTGATCCAGCTATGCTGTGTCTCCGGAACCTATCTGACTGCACGCTGACCATGCTTCTATTGTCATCATCTGGTACCCTGCTCACCCTTGGGCTCGCGGACTTCACTTTTTTAGATTGTGTTGAAGTAATTGGCTTGGTAGGAGTTGAAGGGGACTGGAAGCCAGAATTAGTAGGCTTTTGACTGGCTGTAGGGGAGGAAGCCTTTTCAGAATTGAGAAGATATCGAGCATAAGATTTGTTGATTTCGCCACCAGAAATGCTACGACTCTTTACAGATGAAGTGTCATTGATCGAATCTTTATCCGCCATGCCACGATTCTCCCATGGCCTCGCAGCCATCCACCGTTCCAGCCAGCTCCAACCCCAGGAGGGATTTCTTGGATCCATAAACATCGGATTTACAGATCTTGAAGAATTCTTCAAGGTTTGCTATAATAAGAGTAATATAGGGGTCAGACTCAGAACTTGGTTTTTCAATAATTATAAGTTCAAAGTTCTTTAGGATTAATAAGTAGTAAGCACTGAGTCTTAATTTTAATCATTGTATATGATGCAGATGATGCCCATATTTGAAAAGATACCGATCCCCTACAACATGAAGCACTAGTTTGTTCTGTCCTTGCAAATGTAAACGAAGTTCTTTCTTTCTTTCCTTTATTTTTTCTTTCAAAAAAAGAATATGCTTTTATAAAGCTTCCAGAATTTAAAAAAATAAATAGCTAAAAACTTACAAGGTTATCAAATAGCATTAGAATACAACCAAAGCATAAATGTTCCGATTACTCAATAGGGCTCTGTAAGCACAAGCTTGTCACCAATGGTATTCTTCATTGCATACTATTTTCTTCTTCCATTTTCACATTCTCATCTATGATAGGGTTCAATCACAAGAAATGAAAGGAATCCATTACCTGATGAGAGAACGCATAAGCTAATGCTCTTTCTCTTCTCATAGTTGCTTCATACTTGCTAAGTAGGTTTGCTTCAATTTGTTCCTTGGACTGTAGGCTATCATCCCATTCCTCCCCAAGCTGTAACAACTTTACGGGTTAGTGCCATCCCAAATGAGGTTATCTAATATAAGAAGCCAAATGACTGATACTGTTTATATACTTTTACTTCAGTAGTTATCAACAGGGCTAGGACAGAAAAAAGCAATATAAATTCACACACTTTGTGTCATTTTGAAGAACATTTAAACCATGATCATAATTTAATTCATAAATCAGTTTGCGAGTCGCCTCAACAGTTCCTGAATTCCTTAGCTCAAAAAATGAAAATGCACAATCATGTGACAACATGTTAGAGAATGATTCATGCTCCACTTAGTAGGAGAATCAGAATAGATAACCAATTGATCAAGAGTAATAGAAGAGACCCGCAGGTTCTCAAGCTCTTTCGCATGTTTCTGTAAGAGTTGTCTTTGGAGCGCCTGATTCTCCTCTAACATCCTGATCCTCCTAGAACGAATCTGAGTCTGCACCCGAGCTAGAGTCTGCATGCACCGGAGGGTATTTGTGGCTTGGCGTTTCACAACATTACCCTCCATCAGCAGTTTCAGCCTGACCAACCCTCTTAAAGCACGCAATGCCCTTCTTGCCTGAAAAGTTTACAACACCAAATTATCACCACCCAAAACATCACCCTTGATTTATCCTCTTTAAAGCCACTTATAGACATACAACTAACAAAAACAAATAGTTCCTGATAGATAATTTTGTGGAGAAGTCATACCAGGTATCCTCGGAATGCTGTTTGAATCTTAATGGCAGCTGCTTCTTCCCCTAATTTTCCAGCAAACCGAGAAACTCTAGGGGACTGGACAAGCTCTTGGGCAGTCTGAGTACTAATAACCACAGGCTCAGACACCGGATTGGGGGGAACTGCGACAGGGTTGTCATGGTTGTGCTGTTCAACCTCTGCATCGGCTAGTTTCACCTCTTCTTGCAGAGGAAGAGGTGGCAATGTCACAGCTTCCACCGGGGCAGTATCAGAATCTATCTGTTTTTGCTTCCCAAACCATTTCTTTTTCGATTTACTTGATTTCTGGAGAGTGTTAATCAAAATTTCATAGTCATTCACAAACTTCCAATTGACTGAAATAATGAAAAGTGAAAATTTCCAAACCTCATCTTTCTTCTCCTTGGATTCAGGGCTGAGGGCTTTCTTTACATTAGAAAACCAATTTCCTTTCTTTCCCATCTTCTTATCATTCCTTTGATTGACCCCTTTGAGCAACAAATCAAAATATAATATTCAACCATCCAAGGAACATAATAATTGAACTCTTCAATGAGTATTTGAATATTAAATACTGCCATATCTGGACATAAAAAAAATGCAAGTGAAAAAGAGGCTTATTTCACAAAGCAACCATGGCGTTCAAAATTGCTATTTATACGTCCAAAACAACAACCAATTGTGCACAAAAGAACTCAAGATACCTAAGCAATAGAAAACAAAGACAACAACCAATCTTATGAATCTACTTGGGGTTGATTCGCCATGAAATGAAGAGAAAAAAAAAAATCCACCTTAACTGAGCTAGAATGGTGGAATTGCCAGACTACACGAGAGGCTTCTCTGCCACATACATAAAGCCTATACTTTCCTATATCCTTGTACATTTTCTCAGCAAACAAACAGAAACCATCAAGGAGTTCATACACATAACAGTCAAACAAGCAACTGGGCAAGCATCAAAATCCAAATGGTGCAACACCCAGATTCTAAATATTGCTAATTTTAAACAAAATCAATAACACATTATCAATATCAGCCATGGAAGACAAATCAAATACTTTTGCAAAAAGATTAGAAATAAGAAGGTAAAAAATAAAATAAAAAAAAAAGAGAGAGAGAGAGAGAGAGAGAGAGAGAGAGAGATGAAGAAGGTTGCTTACAAAGAGGCAGATCTCAAGGAAGCCCTTTGGGGTTTCACTTCACAGATGAGTCTCTCTCTCTCTCTCTCTCTCTCACCACAAAACAAAACAAAGAAAAGAGATTTATTGAAGACTTGGTAGGAAGAGAAGTCTCTATTAGCCACTTTGTAAATAGGTGAAGAGGGAAAAAAAAAAAAAAAAAAGATTAGATCTTGGCAAAGAAGATTTCAATGATGAGAGAATATGAGGATTGGAAGGCCAGCTGGTTTTGTTATGTTAATATTTAGATGTGTCCCCACTCCATTGGTGGGTCCCTTTCAATTCCAAAACAACAGTAACTCTTCCCTCCTCACCCATATACTCCCACTGAGTCTACGACACTTCTCCCTCTTCCTCTCTCTCTCTCTCTCTCTCTCTCTCTCTCTCTCTCTCACTTCGCCGCAGCAAAAAAGTGAAGTGACAAATAGAGAGACTCAAGGTTGTTTTTTTTTTTTTTTTTTTTCTACTATAGCAAAGTACCAGTTTTTACTTTTGTACTTTTAAAAGTAAAAAGAGACTCTGCAATTGATTATTTTTTCTTGTAAATTAAGTACCATTAAAATAACTAATTTTTATTATCTAATTAATAAGATAATTGTAGTCACAAACTTAACTTAATTGTCAAGTGATACCATATCCATCTTTAATGTAAATCTCTGCCCTTTATTTTTATTGTTTAAAAAAATTAATTCAATCACTTTTTGCAACACATACTTATTTACTTTTTTTTATTTCGAGTATTTTTTAAGTTTTTATCTGGATTTCATTTAATTTTATGAATAGGTACAAAGTTCTGTAGTTATAGGAGTTTAAAAAACCATAATAATGAAAAGAGTTGGGTAGGGATTACATACTTATTAAACAAAAAGTCCAGGGCATAATCCAACTCTAAATGACTACCCTTGGTGTTTAAATACTCTCCACTAATCTATTATTTTGGGCAAATTAACGATTGTCTCTGCCCACCTCTCCAACATTTCATGCATTGCATTTATTTGAATAAGTTTGACTTTGAAAGAGACTTGGTTTGTTGGCCACCCAACAGGATTCTACATGCCACGTTGTGCAATGCTCACAAATTCAAATTGATTCTTTAAAAATTCAGGATTATTTTTTTGTCTGAAATAAGAAAACCAAAAAGAAAAATGAATTGGCAATCACAGTTGTTGAAGAACAGTTCTTCTCATTTAAAAAAAATATATATATATATAGTAATAGTAATACCCCTTTCTTGTGAGTTTTAATATATTGTAAGGTGACAACAATATGATATATACCTACACCTACTGTCAGGATGAATCGTACTAATTTATTAGGCTTTCAAGTACCATAATTACTTGTACTGCACATTAATTTTGTGACACATGCCAATGGTTACCCGTAAGCTTCAAATGTAGGACATAGAAGACCCAATTACTTGTATTTTGTCTTTAACAATTGTTATTCATTATTTTCCTTTTCTGAACTACTTACAAATAGAGCTTTAAAGGCCATTGTTATCCCACTCTGGTGCAACAATTGTGAGTTGGAAATGGCCAATGGCATAACTACAAGCTCTGCATTTTGTTTTGTTGAAGAATTGAAGGAAGTTTGGGCGAAATTTAATTGTGTCCCATATATATATATATATATATTTTTTTTTTTTTTTCGTTTACTCGCTCAGTGGAGGTGGAGATTCCAACTTTAACAGTGAACTGAAAAAGGTTGAATAATCCAAGAGATTATGAAACTGAAAGCCCAAAATTAAAATTGATTACATTAATTTGAGTGTATAGTTGGCAAATTGACCAGAAAATAACTAATGATTTAGAAAGTACGCGAACCAATCTGCGAACATCCTAGTGTCTATTTATTAGACCAGCCATATCTGTGTACTGTCCCTATTATCTTGATCTTATCTTATCTGTTGCAGCGCAGGTTGGGCTCTCTAGGATTATACCGGTCTTATCACTAATTGGGTTAGTTGGGCCCATTCCAGAATGTGCAGTTGAGCCCAACCCAGTCTACTTTTTTTCAGCCATTTATAAGAGCATTAAATTAAATTAAACCAACATCAAGGCCTCCATTAAAAAGTAAAATAAATAATTTTTTTTAAAAAAAAAAATCAAGCATCAAATAATTCAGATTTTAGTCTTAGCAAAAGCATAATAATTCAGATATTTGTCAGCACTGTACTCATTTGCATTTTACATTATGGGATGGAATGGATCTGTGATTGGTTTTGGTGAATTATGCTACAGATTATGAACAATCATTGTATTATCCATTACAAAACTTTATGAAGAAAAATTTTAATAAAAAAAATTACAAAAAATAAAAATAAAAAGAAAAAGTATGAGGGAAGAAAAATGATTCATTATCCTCCTCAAAAGGGTATATTTATGCAATTTTCACATTGTAACTACTCTTGAGTGACTCCTTTTTATCTTTGACTATTATCGATTGCAGTGGTTAGAGGTCTATTGCTTGGAGCAGTTTGAGTTGGAAAATTAAGACGCCAAAGCATGATCTTGGAGCAACCATCTGGTGGGATTCCCTTTATTTCAGTCTCATCTTCAAGAACCACTTGCTTGACAAATTTGATTGAATTCTGTTAAAAAAAAACATTGAAAACAAGGGGAAAAAAAAAAAATCTTTCCCAATAAGTAACATTTTTGGACAAGTACTAATCACATTCATATACACACATATACAGCTAATTAAGTAACCCTTGTGCATTATAATCCTGATTTATTAGATTATTTAAGCTTTAATTGATTATAGTCTCACCTAATTAATGGTTATGCAAGTCTGTCAAAAAGATTTTATAATAGCTGGAGGTTGGCCAAACCTGTACTGAACCTTACTTGCTAACCAAAAGGGTCCAAAAAAAAGTACAAATATTCTAGCAGTTTGGTATAAAAGGATTCAATAAAAGACCCTGGGTGCAGCAGCCAAAACGTGATTAGCTTTCATTAAATATTACCCTTTTTTCCTATTTGATATGAAAGTCAAGTAAAACTCTTAAATTTCTTACTTTTACAAATAATTCATGAAGTTAAGTTATTTTCTGATGAAGTAATTGTATGCAACATTTGAGTGCTTTTATAATATTAGGCATTATATGCATATAAAGATTGCTAATTATAGACGCATTTGTAAAACTACGGTCATTAACTGGCATGGATCCACGTAAGTCTTATTACGAGATCCATACTAGTCAATGGTCTTAATTAGATAGACGCGTCTATCTTTAGTAAAGCTTATATATACCTGTGAGGTGCTTTGGACAGGCGAAGTTCGACCCCATCTTTCTGGGTCCCAGAGAATTGAGCTGTTGAAGCCAAAACTTGAGATGTGGATTGGAGGTTTGGAATCATCAGTTTCATTGTTCAGTTTCCTCAGATGCCATCCTATGACTTGTGAAGAATCACATACGGGTCCTTCAATGATCACTCTCTGCCTTTTTGCTGCAAGAAGTGCCATGGGCCATGTCCCAAATGCCCTGCATATCAATCCAAATGAATCCAACTTTTTTACTTTCTAAACCCCAAAATGAGTATTATTTATTTCATTAGCATGATCATATATAGTATATACTTCATTAGCATGATCATATATAGTATATATTACCACATCTAAGGTCCAGCCAGCTCAGTTTAAGTCTTTAAGAAATGACTTTGTCATTGACAAGAAAGGGTGTTATAGTAGCAGGAATCTTTTCTTGCATTACTTGCATGTTATGCTACCAGATATTATATTTGAAAAAGGAGTACATCCTTTGAAATTATATATATACATACATATGTTGTATGATATTTTAAAGCTATAAATAACATACTTGTGGAGTACATTAAAGACAACCAAAATAGTACTTATGCTGATCATGATACAATTATGACATATGAAACATATCATGAGTCTTTTAAATAAATTTCCGGGCCATGATAATTGAGATGACAAAGTAACGACCACCAAATCCATTTCATTTTGTTATTTTATGAGTAGTATTATGCATATATGTAAGATCGAGCCAGAATATTAAATGATAAGAAACTAAAGTGGTTATGGTGTTTAATCATTCAACTAATTCTCCTTGTCTATTTGTACAAACTGAGGAACTTTTTGGAACTAAGAGAAATAGGGACAACAGATGATTCTGCTAATACGATCCCAAAACAATGTGACCTTAACTAACATATGTTCATCTCTGGCAAATTCTCACTTTGTGTAACTACCATGTGTAGTCATTTACCTTTCTATTTTGTTTAAGCTTTATCCAAAATTTTGAGCTAGCTACCAATAAAGATCCACACAACACTAAAAATATTCGAACAGTTTAAACTTGTTCTTCGATTTTAAAAGTGAAAAAAAAAATGAACAATATTTTCTCAAGTAACAGCTTAAGAAGATTTTGCACTTTGTTTGTCTTTTGGGAAAAAAAAATAAAAAAAAATGCGCTGAAAGTGTTACCAAATAAGTCTTTTAATAGCCAAAGAAAGATTGCATACGTACTCGATTTTTCGGAGCTCGTCGAAGAATTCGAGATCATAGACGTTAGGAAGGCCAGCGAAGTGGACAATCCCACTGAGCCTATGGTGTTCAATATGCTTGAGTGCAACATTCCTCTGATGATCAAGTTCAGCTTCAGTGTCTGTGAAATTCTCTTTGAAGACCAAATGCCTGTACATGATTCCTGTTTTCCTTAGTATTTCGGAGACTTCATTCGACTCAGTTTGTCCCTCAACGACAATCCACAACAATGGCGGTTGAACCAAGCGTATGGTGTTAGCTAACCTCCTCAAAAGCACCCCTTGAAACTTGTCGTTTAAACTGGTTGGTGTCACTATAATCACAAGCTTTCTTTGTGTCAATTCGGGTAGCTGTCGTTTTTCTGGTTCTTCCCCCTTTTCTTCTGATAATTTTAGCTCTTGAGGCCTCTTGGCCTCGGGAAGAGCCGCTTCTGAAGGAGTTTCAGCTGTCAAGCTTCTGTTGGCACTCGTCGATTCTCGGTGAAAAGTCTCGACCGGCAAAGGCGAAAACTCCGGCTTACTTGACGAAACGACACCGTTGTAGTTTTTAGAGAAAACCGAAGCCTTACCAGTTGGAAAAAAACCAGTGAAGAACCCCATAACAAAGCATAAACAGAAATGGACTATAGCTTTTTTCCATACATGGACTCTCTTTTTTGATCTTTCAACTGATCCCATACCTTATGTGATATAAACCTTAAACACAATCTCAGGTCTTAAAACCTATGTTGCTGATATGAAAAACTAGTTAATCAGAATCTGGGTGTTGAAATATATGGTTATAAAGTTCTAGAGATATAGGAAAGGAGACATACAAAAAAAGGTGACAACTTTTTGTTCAGTATTGAGAAGACTAAAAACATAGGGAAAATTTAAGTGGGGAGGCTATGATTGATACTGGGAAGCTCAAAATTGGTGTCTTCTTTTCTTAGTTTGTTTGGATGGTTTGGCACTGTTTTTAGTTAGTTGTCCCTTGAAGTCAAAGGAAAATGGAAGAAGCATGATAGTGAAAGCTTTGATGAGTTTGCTGTTGGCAGCACCAAATTGTTTGTTGGGATGGAACCCATCAACTAATTAAAATTAAGCTTAATTCTCAATGGCTGATTGTTGGCATTTGATGTGATTTGGGAGTGAGTAATGATTCTTAATTAAAGAAAAAAAAAAACATTAAGATTTCTAAGAAAATCCACAGATCTTAACTTGTGCAGGACTTAACTAAACCTCCTAATGGTATTTTTCAAATTTAAATTATATATGGTCTTGGAAAATGCTAACATTGTTGTGGTTTGTTTATGAACACTAATTTTTTTTTTTAACCAATTCAAAATTTATCAGAACAATAGTTGTTAAGGATCATCGAGAAGGGATGGACCATAATGACACTATAATAAAATATGGATTTATGTATCACATGGAAATTTTGTTTCAGGTGGGTCCAACTTTACACCAACACCGAGTGGAGGAGAAAGAAAAATTTGGAATTGACTTAAACATCAAGGACCATTTGAGGATTCATACTTTGCGTAATGATGATTATTGACGTGGGTTTTTTAAGGATCATTCAAACTAAAAAGACACCACANTAAAAAATTTTAAAAAAAAAAAAATTTGCTATTTCTCACTTACTTTTACTTATTTTTTGTGTGTAAGCAATTTTTAGTGTCTCGGAGCAAAAATCTAAACAATAAATAAATAAAAACCCCCATAATTTTTTAGTCATATTTGATGTGAACTGGCAGTCACTCTTTCAAAAAGCTCCAACATGTACGTATCCTTTAAAAAAAAAAATGAGAAGAAGACTACAAAACGACATGTCGTTCAGGCCATAACATAAGAGCCTATGAATTCACTTTAAGCACTCTCCTTCGGTTGTGAGTTATAAGCATTGGTGTCATTTGCAAAGACGGCCCTTTGCACTCTGTCTTCTTGCCTTGTTATTAACTACAACTTTTTCTCTCTCAATTTCCAGTAAGCAATATGACAGCCATGATAAACAAACTCAAACCCCATGTTAGACTGAGTTTTCATCCATGGAACATACCCAACTTGAGGACTGAACAGTCTAGTAATGATTATATAAGGAACTTGTGTATTCAAAAACGTTACAAAGAAGCTCTTGAGGCATTTGACTTCATGGAAAAGAGCACAGAGTTTAGGATAAACCCCAGTACTTATGCTCATTTGGTATCTGCTTGCTCAGCTCTAAGGTCTCTTGAACATGGTAAGAAAGTCCATAAGCATATAATGACGTCGAAGTGTCAGCCGGACATTGTTCTTCAGAATCGTATCCTGAACATGTATGGGAAATGTGGATCGGTGAAGGATGCCATGAAGGTTTTCGACGTAATGCCTCAACGAAATGTCGTTTCTTGGACTTCAGTGATATCTGGGTGCTCACAAAATGGGCAAGATAGTGATGCCGTTGAATTTTATTATCGAATGCGACAAGCAGGACACATGCCTGATCAGTTCACATTTGGAAGTGTATTGAAAGCTTGCTCAGGGGTCAATGATGCATGGTTGGGGAGGCAACTGCATGCCAATATTGTTAAATCAGAATGTGGTGATCAACTTATTGCACAAAATGCTCTTATTGCAATGTACACAAAGTTTGGTCTAATTACTGATGCATCCCTTGTGTTTTCACTTGTTGCAACCAAGGATTTAATATCTTGGGGATCAATGATTGCCGGGTTTTCTCAACTTGGTTATGAATTAGAAGCTTTGCTGTGTTTCAAGGAAATGGTATCCCAGGGTGCTTATCAGCCAAATGAGTTCATATTTGGAAGCACTTTCAGTGCTTGTAGCAGTCTCCTTGAGCCAGAATATGGAAGGCAGATTCATGGGATGTGTTTAAAATTTGGTGTAGGAAGAGATATATTTTCTGGCTGCTCTCTTTCTGACATGTATGCAAAATGTGGGTTCTTAGAGTCTGCGAAAGTGGTCTTCAATCATATAGACAGGCCAGATTTAGTGTCTTGGAATGCTATAATTTCAGGGTTCGCGAATAATGAAGATGCCAATGAAGCCATATTACTCTTTAATAAGATGAGGAGTATAGGATTTAATCCCAATTATGTTACCGTCCTGTCATTGCTTTCTGGCTGCAGTAGCTCCTGGACAATCTGGCAGGGTAAGCAGGTCCACTCCTACACAATTAAGATGGGTTTTGATTCAAGGGTTCCTGTGTGCAATTCTTTGCTATCTATGTATGCAAAGTGTTCAGCTCTCTCTGATGCCTTTAAAGTGTTTGAAGATATAAGCAGCAGTGCTGATTCAGTATCTTGGAATGCCATGTTAACAGCCTGCACACAGCATAACCAGGCTGGAGACGTGCTCAGATTATTTGGGCTAATGCTTCTTTCTCAGATTAGACCTGATCACATCGCTTTAAGTAATATTGTTGCAGCTTGTGCTGTAATAGCATCTCTGGAGGTAGGGAATCAAGTTCATTGCTTTTCCATGAAAAGTGGGCTTGTTCTAAATCTTTCTGTCACCAATGGATTAATTGACATGTACACAAAGTGTGGATCTCTAGGAACTGCTCGAAAGCTCTTTAATTTAATGGAAAATCCAGATGTTGTCTCATGGAGTAGTTTAATTGTGGGTTATGCTCAGTTTGGATATGGAAAGGAAGCTCTTGAACTCTTCAGAATGATGAGAAGTTCAGGAGTGAAGCCAAACGAAGTTACACTTTTAGGGGTCCTTACTGCTTGCAGTCATGTCGGACTAGTAGAAGAAGGGTTGAAAATCTTTAGAACAATTGAAATGGAACATGGGATTGCACGAACAAGAGAGCACTGTTCTTGTATGGTAGACTTGCTTGCTCGTGCCGGACGCTTATATGAAGCGGAGGAGTTTATCAAGGAAACAGCATTTGATCCTGACGTTGTGGTGTGGAAGACTCTCTTAGCTGCCTGCAAAACTCATGGGAATACTGATATAGGAAAACGGGCAGCAAAGAACATTATAAAAATTGATCCCTCTAATTCTGCTGCCCATGTTTTACTTTGTAGCATATATGCTTCGTCTGGTCGTTGGGAAGAAGTAACTAGATTGAGGAGCTTGATGAAAGAAAGGGGAGTTAAAAAGGTTCCTGGTCAGAGCTGGATTGAAGTAAAGGGTAGAATCCATGCGTTTTTGGCCGATGATACTCTGCATCCTGAGAGGGACAAAATATATGAAAAGCTTGAGGAGTTGTGGCTGCAGATGTTGGATGAAGGTTGTGATCCACTTGAGCCATAGGCTTTGAATAACAAAAGAAGTTTCACTGGCTCCATGGTATGAGAATGCATACATGTCTCTCTAGAATTTTGGAGAAATTCCATAAGCCACTAAGGCACTGGCCGAGTGCCAGCCTCTGGGAAACTGATACAGCATATTGGCAGCCATGATTACTAAGGTTTGCTTCTTGATTTGCAATGCTCATTTGGTATTTTTCTGTACATTTAGTTGCAAATTTTAGTCCAAAGAGTGTTGAATTTGACTGCCTGTTAGCATACTTCAATGTAAAGTAGATATGTTACTTTTGGGTCTATGAACCAACCGAACTGGATGCTCAAAGTGGATTTGATTCATACATGCTAAGAGTTCGAATTGGGTTAAAAGTTCGGGAGGAGATTAGATAGTCATATATCTTAAGAGATGTTTATTCATTCTTTCTTTACCCCAGGTGTATACATATTCTGGACTTTGTTTAAGGGGCCCGTTCTTTGCTGCAACTATGACCAGAGATGTTCATTTATTCTTTCATTTCCCCAGGTGTATGCCCTGATCTACATACTAGGGCCTTGGTGTTCTTCCTTGCAGTTGCTAACCATGATCAGCTTCTTGATGTATTTGAAGATCCCCGATCATTAGTGGAGGAAGTCTACTGTTTGATTATGGAAGCCACTGGTTGTATGGTATGCTAAGCTGCAAGAGAAAAAACAAAGCTATGTTTAAATTACTCTCTCCATTTCGATATTCTTCATGCTGTCCTAGCTCGCCGAGGCCAAATATTTGTCCACAGGTCAAAAGAATATTGAGGCATGTCTTATTCAACCACATTGTAATTAGTATTATGTTAGAAATTTCATTCGGAATTGGAGTAAATCATATGTGCAAAGTAATATCCAAATGTGCTTAAAGAATTCACTACAGCTGTTTTGTCTAATAATGGAATGCGAAGAAACCAACTTACTATTGGATTTTTAAATTTCCATGAACAACATTGTGATATTATCATATTATCATGATCTCAACTTCATCCATGTTCATAAAAAATAGAAAGCTTGCATTTCAAGTGAGCAAAATTTGTAGCATGTGGCTAAAGTAAGAAAACTAAAAACAGATACAATGTAGGCTGCAACTGAAAACTGTAGATCATGCGTGGACAATATACGTTTACTTAGGTTGACCAGATTATGAATTTTTGTTTCAGTCTCGGTTGAATTTCTTAAATCAGATGGTGAGCATTATGTAAGCTAGTAAAGGGCCCGCAATCACTTGAATACAATTAGTTAAATTAATAAGTGGAAAAAAAATAACAAGACTAACCAACCGAGGTGGTGGTGGAGAATGTTTTGAAAGAATTAAAGAATTATATCCGGTGGAGCTTTAGTTATTCACCTTATGGAGTTGTGTAAATGTTAATTATATGTTGTGTAGCTTTTTTTTTTTTTTTTTTTTTTTTGTTTCATGTTCGTCCATAAGAGTCAATGGTTTAGTCCATTGTTTATTGTTATCATGTATATTGATCTTTGGATTGGATCATTATTGATTGGAATGAAATTTTTTTTCTTTAAAAAAGAAAAAAGAATACTAGTGCTTAATATATATATATATATATATATATATATATATATATATCTTCAGTGCCTACAACTCACAATTATTATATCCCAGTCTACTCAACTTTTTACTTTTGTAATTTGGAAACAAATCTAGTGCCGCATGTTGCGTCATCTTGGGTTGGAATTCAATCTTAAAAGGTCAACTTATTAAGTGGAGGAACCTTGACTTTTTTTATATACTTGATTAGTCTGATTATGGATAACCCTATCGCAACTTGACCACTATGTTTTCATGAACTCCATACACTTCAAGGTCGCTATTGCGTCTTTCCCGCATTAACATGGAGGCTAGTCCACCTTAAGTGTTCACAGACTTGTCACCATTGCGATATAACCTGAGACATCCAACACAGGCAACAACACTGTTGTCTCATTCCATATTTTGCGAATGTAGGATTTTGTTCACACCTAATAACCAATAATATATTGTTGGAATTAGGTTATATTTATATTTAGAAAGAAAAAAAAAAAAGTCCCATATTATTATGAGATGAAGTTAAAAAAAGGCTTCGGTCCTACTTAAGTATTATCAGAAAAAATAACGAAATGATCATATCAAGTAGTTTCAATTCTATTCTATATTTTGTTAGTCTTCATCCTGTGCAGCTCACCTAGGCCATAACTTCGTCCAACATGTCAAAGGATTCACTCTCAGCATAGAAATTTCATTGAAAATTGGAGTTAAAAGAATTCACTACAAATACAATAATGCTGCCTAACAATGGAATGCGAAGAAACCAACTAACTATTGGGTATTAAAACAAAAACAATGACTACTGGCTATTTGAATTTCCATGAGCAACATTGTGATATTATCAGGATCTCAATTTCATCAACATTCATAAAACACAGAGGTTGCATATGAGGTGTGCAAATTTTGTAGCCTAAGGCTAAAGTAGGTAGAATGAAACAGATACATTGTAGTCTGGAACTGATAACTGTGAAAACAAAGAGTGATTATTTCGGATGATTGCTTTCTTCTCCCTGATCTTGAGGGATAGTCGATATTGTGTCTCTTCGAGGCCGGTGCTTCTTCCACTTCTTTTTCCGCAAGCCGAGAGCCCAAGACGGAAACTCAGAGCCTGAGCTTTTCATCTCATTAGCTATGTTTCGCAAAAATGGAACATCCTCCTCTGTGTACAAAGTAATAGCTTCTCCAGTCCTTCCCGCTCGGCCAGAACGACCTTCATACAACATTAGCAAACTTGGTCTCAGCAACCAGGTTAAGGTCATTTCAAAAGAAACCAGAGCAAGCAGATTTTCCAATCATATTAATACGATACAGCATTTCTACATGAATAAGAATTGAACTATAACTAAAAGGCTGTAGTAACAAAACTATAATTTTATCGTTCAAGTTTAAAACAATTTGCAAGGTGCATTTGAAAACAAATAAAACAAATAGCTCATTCTATATTTCCTGATAAGGTCTCAAACACATGCTGGGAGAGTTTCAGTGACGTACCAATCCTGTGAATGTACGCAGCAGTAGAATCCGGAAAATCATAATTGATCACACAGTTGACAGCTTTGAAATCCATACCCCGGGCAATAACATCAGTGGCGATCAAAACCCATGTTTTGCCAGCTCTGAAGTTATCAACAGCATTATGTCGCTGTATACCATTTAATAGGTTAGAACACAGTAGATCGCTGTAGCTCAAGTAGAGATAAATCGCAAAAGCAGTTATTACTTGAGCAAAAGAGCACAATAGAAAATTCCAAATTACGTAGCACAAGGATGGCAGACGTCAGACGTCAGAAGCATTTACAATACAAAAATCTACCATGGTCTGACTTCCAACCATATAGTCCGACTTCTCAAGCATTTTCCCAGAACCACCAAGTAGTACTAAGAAAACTAAAGTCAATGAAGCCATATAATAAAGGAAATGCCCAGAAAGCTAACATTTCTCTTATTTTTTTTCTTTTTTTTTTTTTTTTTGAATACCAAAGACCTCACTAACATTGCCAGTCCAAGCCTTTCTAATTGTAGATCATGCGTGGACAATATATGATTACTTAGGTTGACCAGTTTATGAATTTTGCTTCAATTTCTGTTGAATTGCTTAAATGAGATGGTGAGCATTATGCAAGCTAGAAAGGGCCCCATATCACTTGAAGACAATTAATTAAATTAACAAGTGGAAAAGATACAAGAACTTGCCTGTGCCTGAGACAAATCAGCATGGATGACATCAACTCTAATGTTGTCAACTGACAGTTCTGCATAGAGCTCCTTAGCTCTCTCCTTGCTTTGGACAAAGATTAACACTGGCGGATTCAGACTCTACTGACAAGTACAGGGGGGGAAAAAAAAAAGATGAGTTGGAAGGTTGTTAAGAAGCTCCAATTGGAAATACTGATATTACACATATATAAAGAATGATACTGCATGACAAATAAGCCTGTTGGTTCATTTTTCCTAATTGAGATCTACATGAAGCACAAATTGCAATGTTTAATCATCATCAACCTGACACCTCTAAAGACTAATCACAAGGAAACAAAATTCCAGACCTTCCCTGCATAGGTTCTCTATATCTACAGAGGCCACAGGTTAAAGTTGGCTTTCGGGGAGAAAGAAAAAGCTTTCCATCTTAGACAAACAGAGAAAATGTATGACAAGAATTCTTCCTGTCATGTGCATAGCAGCAACGTACCTCTGCAAAGCTTTGACGAAGGGCTAAAAGTTTCCCTTCTTCACTTCCAGCAAAAACCAACTTTTGCTTGACATTTTCAGAAGCCGTGTTCCTGTTAAGAACCAAAATGATTTATATCAGTTTATTCACAAAACACCAATATCACATGTAATGCATATCAAACTCTGGTTTTGCAATAAATTCATGAAGCTTACTTTCTACCAATAATAACTCGAACTGCATCATGCATTATCGTACGTGCAAGCTCCTCAATAAAATCAGGTAGAGTAGCACTAAATAATGAGCGTACTATCGAAGGATTTGAGCATGCTTTGACTATAGAATCAATCTGCTTTAATAAACCAAGCTCAAATAGCTTATCAGATTCATCCAACACAAGATACGCAACCCTGCATAACACCAGAAACTCATCGGAAAGCAATTCAATGTAGCTCCATAAATGCATGGTATTTTCATTTAAACATCATTGGTCACTCTGCAACTTCTAAAAATTAAAATCATGAAGCAGGATAGGCATATCATGAAAAATAGTGAACTTTGGGTGGTCTTGAAATATAGATATTTATTCTTCACTGCTTTGCCGTTATTTAACTACAGGACAGAAATATATTGCAGCAAGCCAACGTAAATATTCTTGTTACTATCCTCATCTGTAAATTCAAAAGATCAATAAATTTATTCAGTTACCTGCTTAAATCCATCTTTTTCTTATGAACAGCCAACTTTAACCGAAGTGGAGTCGATATAAGTATATCACAAGAGAATTGTGACAAGTCGGCTCTTTGAACAAGCTGTTTAGACAATAATTTTATACGGAATTTACTTCCCTCGGCAAATTTTTTACACTCTCTGGTTGTTTGATTTGCCAATTCACGAGTAGGGCAAACAATAACAGCTCTGATACCATCTTTAGATGCATCCTGGTACATGTGAAAAGCACATCAACATAACAAAAGCATCAAACTTTCCAGATGTAGTTCAATTGCATGAACAAAAATATACCTTAAGTTTCATAAGAATGGGACAAACAAAAGCCAAGGTTTTGCCAGATCCAGTTGGAGCACAAGCAAAGCATTCCCGTCCCTAAGAAAAATGATGTGTTATCATGGGAATAAAAAATATTACAATGATTTGATTTTGTCCATACATTTATTTTTAGTACAGCAAACTAAATTCTTCTTGGTCGATTTTAATTTTTCACAACAAAATGTATAATAGCAAAGAAGGTAAATAAGAATCGAGAGAATAAGATAGCTGTTATCAAAGACCATACAGATAACATGACTGGTATAGCCTGCCTTTGGATTGGTGTTGGCTCTTTAAATCCCAGTTCTGCCAAATTGCGTAATAATTTTGCTGAACATCCATATCTATAAGAACAATCAAGATAAATTTTTAGGTTTATTCATAACTACAGGAGATTAATAATCAGTAGTACTAGAATTGAGAAACAAAAGCATATCAGCTTCAAGGGGGAAAATAAGTTAATGTCAAAAGCTTCAGCTTCAAGGAGACAAATGTACGTCAAAAGCCAAGAAGAACAAAGTAAAAACAGCAAAGAGGAGGAAGGAAAAGACACAACAAAATCACAGACAACCAAGCAATCTCCGATTCTCTGATTTTTTTTGAGACAGGATAAAGGCAACTTGTCGTCACTTAGACAGAGAATAGAAAATCTAGAAAAAAGTGCATGTGCAACATTGATAACAACAACAATAATAACAGCAATCCACATCTTATAACAAAAGCAGAATACCTTCACCATTTAAGAAATACTTAAGTTTTACTCAAAGGAAACTGCATGTTACAAAAGAGTCTCCTAAGACGGCCTTAATTTATAGCAAACTCGGAAAATTTTAATATAGAGAAGAAGTTCTTAGGTAAATTCTATTTTCTTTCAGAAAAAGAAAGGCATACCTCGAGCTTAACTCCACAAAATCTGTGAGTGGGGACGGGATATTATTCCCAGAAACATGAATGTTATGCTTCTTCCTGAAAAGAGCATCCCGCTACGAAAACAACAAAGATGTTACTTAAGCAGAAAGAAAAAACACAACTCCCGCAAAAACAATGAATAAATAATTGTCCTTAAAAAGAGAGGGAAAGCTAGAAGAACCTCCAGTTGCTGATGAAATTTCTTTTTCTCCAGCGAGAGTCTATCCTCAAGCTTCTCATTCTCTTCATTCACTACTGGTGCTGCTGATTTTGAACTCTTAAAAACACTAAATCCCTCCACGGTTTCTATTTCAGCACACATAAGAAAATTATAAAGGTTAAGCTTATATCTTTACTTGCATTTAAATATACTACAACAATGCAAAAACCAATAATTACCAGAAGGCACTGCCTTCCTCTTCCTCTTCCTCTTCTTAACACGAACCCTCTCCTCCACTTCCTTTTCTTCTTCTTCTTCTTCCGATTCTATATTTTCGTCCAAGCTCAAATACTCGCTCACTTTATCATTTTCCTTCTTCTCCTAAACAAAACCCAAAAGTACAATACACTAAAGTTCAGCATCAAAGTAGTATCCAAACCATGGAATAATACTCTCTCGAGAACCAAACAGAAATACCCAGATCATATTTTGTTGAGAAACCAAATTAGAAAATTGGAAAACTAAGCAGGCCATGCAAAAAGAGATTACCATGGCAGGACTTAAAGGAGACCAAAATGCAAGAAAATCGTACCTGGAACCTGGAAAAGTCAGTGGAGAACTTCTTCTTATCAAAATGGATTCCAGCGAACAAAAAAGCAGTGCCTTTTTCCATGGTTGAAGATGATGAATCCAACGCCGGCGGGAGCTAAAGACGGTTTAGGGGTTTTGCCTAAACCCCGACTTCTTCAAATCGATGCCCCAATACTTTTTTACCCATTTTCAGTTTTTTTTTTTCCCCCTTCAAATTAAGGCTTTAACTAAATAGTAAATAAAACTTATTTATATATTAATATATGTGGTTTTTTTTGTGAGAATATATTTATCTATTTACTAAATTAATAAGTATTTTTTTATTTATTTATAATTATTATTTTAACTGTTAGATCATTATGTAACTATTATTTATAACGTGAGTAGTTAGAAAAAAAATAATAATAAAAATAAATATTTCTTATTTAATATATGTATGTATGCTATACCATCACCAATTTGATATATTTATGTTCTGCTTTGATAATTGGTATATTTATGTTCTGCTATTTTATCAAATGTTTTTTCTAGCCTTATTGATTGTTAAATATTGAGAATCTTCACATATGTTATGATTTCGGACGAATATGCCTAAACTACTTAAAATTAGAATAGAAATTAATTAATTATGATAATAATATATGTATACTTGTGATTCATTTATAGGAGTATTTATGTTAGTTGTTATTAGAGTAGCAAAATGGGTGAGCTAGCCTTTAAAAAAAGATGAGTCAGGCGAACCTGATTCACAAGAAAAAGTAACAGAGTCCAGTCATGGCTCAGGTCCGTTGGCCTGTTGTGCTCCTAGGCAAGTCAAGATCGGGTAAGCCCGAAACGGGCCCGCTCGCTCGAGGTTATGTTTGGTTTTTTTTTTTTTTTTTTTTTTGTTTTTTACAATAAAGATCCATAATTTTAGGTTTTAAAAATATTACAATAAGAAGAGCCCAAAATGAGTTTTGAAAAAAAAAAAAAAAAAAACGAGCCAGCTATCCTATCAGACCGAGATTCCCAAATCTGGCTCAGCCTTTAGAGTTATGCTAAATTTGGCCCAGACTTGCATATGAACGGGTCAGATTGACCCATTAAGCTCAACTCGAATTGCCACCTCTAATTGTTATTAACGGCATATATTATAAGAATATTAAAACAAGTATACACAAGAGGATCAAACTAAAGTAAATAGTTACAACATAATCAACAAATGTAATTAACTTCCTTGATTGTACGATATACATTATTACTAAAAGAGAGGGGAAAAAAATCGCACAATGTAGTTCAAGCTCTTAAAGGCAATTAAGAAATAGTGAAAAAAAATTATAAGATTTTTTTTTTGGTTAAAAATGAATAATCTTAAAAAAAAAAAATCTATCATAAGAATTATATATTTAAAATTGAAAGTAGTAAAAGTTATAGAATTAATGACAACTTTGTAATAGTTTATGTATGTATTTAGGGTCATCATAAAAGTGAGGACAAAAGTGGTAGTTTACATCTTATAATTTGTTGCTTCTAATAAAACGTAGGACATGTGTCACATGGTAGAAACATCAAAGTAACCAAGTAAAACATAAATTAAAAAAAAAAAAAAAAATCAGAAGCAGGCAGGTGGAACTCCTATATGATTAAACAGAAGATAATATATCCCACACTCCTCCCCTCTCTTTCAAATTTGAATAAGAATTGAATTCTGTGATTACAGATTTTCATATATTCATAATTGATATTTTAAGTTTAAGTTATCACAACTATTTCGTATTTAAGTTATAAGTTACCTAAAATTTGGAAAGGATTAAGATTTTTTTTCTTTTTTACATTACTGTTTGTCTTTTTTTTTTTTTCCCTAAATCTACAAACTACTTTTTTTTTTTCCTTTACATGTATGTAAATATCTATTTATTTTCAATTTTACAAAATATTTTGCACATAAAATGAAAAAGAAAAAAGAAAATACTTCATTGTTTTCTATCTCACAAACTCTCTCTTGCAGTTCTTATTTTTCAAAGTTTTTACTCAAAATAAAAATAGAAAATGTTGTGCGGTCTAAAATCCTAAGGTCGCATAAGAGTTATATGCGACCTCCTCCGGTCGCATAAGGGTTATATGCGATCTCCTCCGTGAAGGTTATATGCGACCTCCTCCGTGATGGTTATATGCGACCTCTTCCACAGGTTTTGTGCGACCTTCTCCGTGCAGTTTGCCTTGTCAAACAGGAAACCTATAAGAAGAGGGAAACACGTAAATGCTATGGAAGAAACCTACAAGGAAAGGGAAACTGAAGTCTCCTATTTGTAATTAACTAGATATCTGTTTTGAATAGTTATCTAATTATATTGTTACTTAATTTATGTTACCCAATTGTATAGTTACCCGTTTATACAATTAGGATCCTAGAGACATAAGGAACCTAGGGACATAAGGTTATGTTTATCTATATAAAGAGGACCCTATGTTCCGAAGAAGAACCAAAGACACAGAGAATAGAAGTCAGAGCAAATTCAAGTTTAGAGTATTCCAAGCTTTGGGTAGTCTAAGTCTTTAGTATTCTTCAATAGCTTTTCAGTCTTTCCGATTTCCAGACGAGATTGTAACCTTGAGTGTTCATTATTATTATTCATAAAATAGTGAGAAAACAGTGGACGTAGGCTCATCTTTTTTGGGGCTGAACCACTATAAATCTCTCTCTCCTTATTTGCTTTGATTATTATTTCAATTCACACAAGCCACATCTCTTGATTTTTTCTAAATTTATTGTTGATAAAACCTCCATCAACAGAAAATAAAGACAAAGAGCCACCATACAAGATATTTACGAAGAAGTTATTTAATTAGAATTGCTTATTTGCTTGGCTATAAGATGATTTTCAGATTCTATGTTTTTTTTTAATATACTGATAAATACTGATGTTTAAATAATATCACACTAGCTATTTTTTATTATTATGGTCTTCTGTTGACCCCTTTTTAAAAAAGATTTGCGATTAGAGCAAATATTCTAATTAAAAAAATCCATTCATATAACAAATTAAATAAAAAGAGATAAATAAAGAGTTTAATTCACTCGCAAAAATAGAGCTATTAAAAAATTTTCCACTTGTAGAATAAGAACAACTCGATATATTTTAATGAATTACGAGACACATCATTGTTATTTCTTTTTTTTTTTTTCAATTTTTTTTTTAAAAATGTCCTATTATTAGATCTACCTACCGAAAGTGCTCGAGTCACTGGCTCAAGAGTAAGGTGACTTGCTTTATGAAACTCAAGGCTTCCATTATATTTTTATATATACATATTATTACATATACACAATTTAATTTGCCTTGTTTAAAGATAAATAATTAAATATTAGTCTCATGTACTTATAAATACTTTAATTCTCATCATAATTGGTGCACTAGATTTATTAGGTTGTTTATAGTCCTAGGGAAAAAAAATAAATTTAGACCTTTGATGTCTAATATAAAGTATTAATCACATTTTTCGCATAAAGTCTCATTCTGAGTACTTTACTTCCGTCCTGCCAAAAATAAAATAATTAATTTTCAGTAACAGATCCTGTGAAATAAATATAAGCTAATAAGAAACAATTCACGAAATTTGAAAACCTTGCAAGTAAAATTAATAATTAACAAGAACACAATACTAATAAATAATAGTACTTGTTACGCTATATATATATATTTATTATATAAATATAATAGATTTACTTAGTTTGTTTATAGTCCCATTTTAGACCTTTGAGATCTAATATAAAGGATTAATCATATTTTTACCTAAGGCTTCATTTTGAGTTAAGTCGGTCTTGGATGAATTACAGTGAAATAGACTGATAGCGACAATAGTCAAACCATTCTTAGATGCCTTGGATGAATTATAGTGGAATAGGTTGATGGAGACAATGGTCAAATTGTTTATAGAAGTTGAACCCTACTCTGCCAAGAAAGACGAGTCTTTTATGGGAAGTGGTAGACCTTGAGTCAAATACTTACTAAATATGGTCTAATTTGAAACTTGAATATCTTGATATAATCATAAATAATAATAACTTCTTTGAAATATAATGCCACGTAAACAAGAGGAGTACTTCAAGCAAAATTCTTTGATTATTCCTGCAATAGATTTTTTTTTGCATTTTTCGTTAGATCACAAATGAATTTAAGAATTAAATCATTGTATCGATTCATCTCATAGGATCTTTGAACAAATAACATCAGTTACAATATCAATCATGTACTTTGCACGTACACCATGAATCAATCAAGTTTCATGTAGTTTTCAATCACTTTTTGTAGAATATGGCTTTAATCAATTTCCGTAGAAATCTGGCTATACCAGTCGAATACCGTCCATAATGTAAACAAGTAAACGACATCAGAAAGAAAAACGATAGAGTCGGCCGAGAAACGACAAGATAAGTAAAAACGACTCGAAAGGCAGAAACTGCAAAATTTGCGAAACGACGTCAAGTGACTTTAAATACGCAAATTAGAAAATTCTATTGCCATTTGCGTAAAAGCTATTAATAAACGACATGTAGCTTGAATAAGTGGTGGGTGATTCAATACGCACCTAAGCGGTTTTCACACTTTGCTAAAAATTTTCATTTACGTATGCAGGTTAGCATTGTGTTCTTTTTCCTTTTTTTTTTTTTTTTCTTTTTTTTTTTCCGAGACGACTAAAGGCTTCCAGTTCTTTATGTTGATGCTATTCAAATATCGCATAGACTTTGGAGTTTTGCACAAACGACATTCTGAATATATCAATCATAATAAGAGATCATTAAAAAAAAAAAAAAGGAAAAAAGAGCGAGAGAGAGAGAGAGAGAAGAGATAGCAAAAAAGCTAGAAAAAATGAAACATGTCCTAAAGAATCATAGACTACCTACAAGTCATTATTTCCGGTTTTCAGCCAGGAATTACAAATCCTAATTTACAGTTCTCGCAAGGGTTTAACTAGCTCGAAATTTTCACATAAGTCAAAGCTTTTAAGGTATACAAAGGGTGGAACATGGAAGCAGCCTATTCATCGAGACCGTACTCCTCACCAAAATACTTGTCAACTAGACCATTTGCCATGTTTCTAAGGTCTTCATTTTCATGGAATTGAAATCTTTCCATGGCATCAATTCCATCTTCTTGCTCGACCAGTATTGGGCCCTCTCCATTTGGCATCCCCCTCAACACCTGCATATGCAATAAAGAAACAAAGGGACCGAAACATAGCATCAAACAACAAAAATAAGTCTCACTCAATCGTCATTGAAAAATCAGTTATTTAACTTGAACAAAATTGTCATAGAAGAATTTTTTGTTTGCTTACCAGTTCGATGAATTGGAGCCCAAGTTTAGCAGCCTCGGTATCAACAGACCTTACCATGTCAATAAAACCAGAGAGGCACCCTCTACCAACAAGTGAAACCAAATGCTCCACGATCAGATTTGGCTTTCCATCACCACCCGGAGCAACACAGAGGTTACCCAAAACATATGCTACTTCCTTTCTTATATCAAATGGTGCGGCAGTAAGAAGTCGCAATAGTAATGGCAGTGCCTCGCTCGAATAAATTAATTGCTTGTATTCTATAGAACCAACAGCAATATTAGATAGCACCCAAGCTGCTTCCTACATTAATAATTAAGTTTCAGATGAGTATAACTGTTTAAGATTCAAGTCAAATCATTAAGGAGAAACTAACTTGCCTTCTTCAAGACTTGATGTTCACTCTTCAAACATTTTACAAGAACTTCTATTACTTTATCTGCAGTTGTTATAAAATAGAATAATGAGACTAAATGATGTAAACAAAATATGAAGATTGATTTAAACCTTCTGATCTGAGAAAGCATATTTGATTCACTTGCCTGTGATTTCTTGTCCTGGAACAAGAACAACAAAAGTCGTGTGCAAATCGCCAGCAACAAGATTACCTAAACTTCGTAAAACCTAGAAATGGTAGCATGAATAAACATAATATGTAGACTGGAGAGATTAAAAACTCAAGAAAATACTTCAAATCAATTTTATTTTGCATGTTACCGGAATAAGCAATTGCAGACTACTTGCTGTCGCCAACCTTTCCACCAGCAGTTGAAGGGCATCGCTCTTCAACAACATACCGGTAGCAACATTTGAAAGTGCTGAGAGATACACAACCACCCATGCTACTTCAGTTGTCAACTCATTATCCCTAATTTAGAAAGAAATTTGATTAGACTACAAATTTCTTTTCTCAACACAAGATCTTCAGGACGAATCTCATGTTTCGGTGCATGATTAAAAAAAATGAAAAGGAAAAATAAATATCAGCAAGGAAAGTCAAGAAACAGCAATGTTTAAAGTTAAACAAACATTAATCCCAAGGTGGTGAAATTCCACTTACGCTTTTTTCAAGTGCCGAATAATTGCATCCAATACCCCATCAACTTTAATGAGATCTGTTGCTGCCCTAGGATCTGGTCCCTGTATTCAAGCAAACTGAATACATTATGCCACAACCATACCTACAGACTCCCCACTCATCATAAGAAAATCTTTAAAGAAAAATAAAATAAATAGCCTTTGCTATAATTTCTACAACATAAAAATTCCGAACTTTCTTAACTTATACAGTCACTAGGAGTGAGAACAAAGGACACAAAAAGGAAAAATATGTTGATAACCCAAATTTCACCATAAGAACAGTCAACCAGGAACACCAGAAGATAAGGTTCTTGCAGTCTCTCAAAAGAAGAGTGGTCTGTGCAGAAAGTATATGTGTTCTGAACATCGTGCAAGGGTGAAAGATTTGGCACCTTGATTAGATTTGACAATGCCCAAGCAGCTGTTCTCACAGTTGAACCTTTATTTGGAAGCATCATTCTAGCAAGAGGTTGTAAGGCTCCTTGAGATAGCAAAACATTTCTCAAATCCTCACCTTCACCAGCAACATTTCCCAATGCCCAGGCACACTGCTCAGCAACAGGCAAGGAGCTCTTTTCTACAAGGTTATTGTAAGATTAAGGAGTAATGATGAGTAACGGCAACGCGGCAACAAAGTTTTGGTTAAACAAAGACCTAAAATAAGTGTAAGGCACTGAGTTAGAAAAAACCTCCAAGATGAGCAATAAGCAATGGCAAGGCAGGCAACAAAGCTTTTGTTTCGTCAGGCTTTCCTGCTGCTATGTTTGTGAGGCACCAAGCCGCCTCAAGCAACTGAAATATAACAAGGGAAAGACAAATAAGCATCCAGGAATTTCCTTCAACATTTTTTGATTGTAACTGGTCCATCACACGTGCATCTAAAGATGTGCTACTGTGGGCAGGAAAACCCCACAAATAACTCTATACACTTCCAAAAACCACCGAGCAGCCTAACATTGATTTGTAATTTGACAAAAACAACGAAGAGGGGCACAAAAAGAATATATACGATAGACCCTTGCAAAGATATCTACAGTTTTTTTCTAATTACCTCTTCGTTTCTTCAATTAGAGAAGTACTAGTAATCACTATCTCATGCCAAGAGAAGATCTGTAATAAGGAATTACAATATCAAATAATGAAATCATAAAAGTAAAACAAGATACCCAACCTGTTCATCTGGAGAGCCAAATGAAAGACACTGTACTAGTATAGATATTGCTCCAGCTCCAAGAGCAGTTTGAATAGGAGGGAATTCAGATCTCGACAATAAGCGCCTTAATTCACGAAGAGCAGTCACTCTCCTCTGCAATGCCCCTTTCCCCCTATTTCAACCACATAGATGAACAGGAGTGACATACTGAATAGGTAAATTAATAGTAAGAACATAAAACATTCTTGTTACTTCATATAGATCATGAGTGACATACTGATATGCAATTGCAGACTTCAACTCTTCTACAGCAGAAGAAGTTTGAACCTCCAGAATTGATTGCTCTTCCTCGATGATCATTCCGCTATCAAGAGGAGTATCATCTCGACCACTGGTACCCACTCTGCAGAGGCGCTTCGCACGCACCAATGATTCTCTTCTTTCTTTCCCAACTGTAACTGCATGTTGCCGCCTGCGCTGTGCAGCAACATTCCCAACTAACCAAACACGATTAGCAATTCACTCATAAATAATCCATATCCAGGAAATTTCATAATCCAAACAACAGAAAATTAGCAAGTTGAAGTTTTCATATTTGCTTCATTGGATATGTTCACCCTTTCTTACCTTCTAAACACAAAAGAGTCCTTTTTCTAATCACTGGACAACATTTCTGAATTGCTTATCCAATTATTTTGCCCCCGTAAAAACAAAACTCGGTCAACTCTGCCTATCAACCATGAATTAAGGTTATAGCAAGCCCATTTCAGAACCCCGGAAGCAAACAAAATCAACCTGTACATGCCCTCCTTTTTTTTCTCCCCCCCATAAATTTAAGTTGTTTATGAGTCAATTGGGTACCCTAGAAATCCAAATACAAATACAGTTTCTTTCTCTGATTTCGTTCAAAAGCTCGATACACTAAGAGCAACTCCCAAAAAAAAATGCTCTCTTTCCCTTCTATCTCCATTTTCTCTAATTTTCGAGCTCAAAATCAATACGACCCAAATCCTAAATAGATTGGAACACAACAAAGAAGTTACCTGATAACTTAATAGGATCTCTTTTGGGGATACTGAAACCATCGTCAGCCATTGAAAGCAAAGCTCCAAACTGTATGAGAGTTTCGAAATGGGGCTCTAGTCTCTTCACTCACGGGGGGGTTTGGGCACTTAGGGTTTAGGGTTTGGAAATAGGTCTGAGTTCATGACTGTATTTTCGTCATCATCACTCTCGGTGGGTTTCACCCGTCGAAGTTGTATTATTTAGCCGCCGTGACCTCCATCCAGGGCAACATCACGAAAACGGCAGGAGGTAAAAACGATATTATTTGAATAAAACGACGAAATATCTATAAACGACACTACTTTTGAAAATGACCTCAAATCATGAAAACGACACCAAATGAATAATAACGACATGATTTTAACGACTAAAGTTCAATAAACGACACAAACTCGAAAACGACATAAGTTAATAAACGACACAAACTTTAAAACGACAAAATATTATAAAAAGACATAAAATTTGAGAAACGACGTCGACTTTGAAAACGACAATGCCGAGAGAAAACAACGTAATAACTGGGGCGGCATTATAAAGCGACAACATATTAAAAAATTTAACGACAATACCTCAAGAAACGAGGATGACTTAAAAACAACACGTTTTAAAAATATATATATGAAAAACATATAAATACATGTTATAGTTTTTCTTTTCTTTTCTTTTATTTTTGAAATATAAATACATCATCCTTTGAAATATTAAACTTTTTTAACCAAAAAAAAAGAAAAGGGTTTGTCACTTAGAACGTCAACGTGGTCGGTCTCATCTAGTTGACTGTCGTTTTTTAAGCTGTCCACGTGTTGCAAAGGTGTGGCTTTTCTTATTATAATTTCTTTTCCTTCCAAAATTGTCTTTTTTTGCGCCTAAAAAGGCTAAAACAACTATGTAGCTGTTCAGTTTCTTCCCAAGACTAGTTTTTTCGTGTTCACACTTTCTCGAGAAACAAACAGAAAAACCAGATCAAAATCCTCCTCTTTATTTGGAGACTGAAGATAAAAATCACCAATCACCAAACTAGATCTCCAATCTAACAACACCCAAACTCTTCTTTCCCAAGACGGATTCATTCGATCGTTTTCTCTCCTCCTCCTTCGAGGTGATTCTTCTCGACCCACCCAGATCCATTTCAGCCTCAATTTCCGCCATTTTTGTTTCCATCGAAAGCTCGAGAAAACCCTTATCAAACCCAGAATTTTTCTTCGATTCTTTCTCTGTCCGTACGCCATGGCTACGCCGACGCTTAAAGCAGTGACGCTAACGCACGTACGATACCAGAGGGGTGACCAGCTGGGTCACTTTCTGGCATGGATTTCCTTGGTCCCGGTCTTCATCAGCCTCGGCGGTTTCGTTTCCCACTTCATCTTCCGCCGTGATCTCCAAGGCATGTTCTTCGCTCTGGGCCTCTTGGTCTCCCAATTCATAAACGAGCTCGTCAAGAAATCGGTCCAGCAAGCTCGCCCCGAGACCTGTGCTCTGCTAGAAATGTGCGACTCCCATGGCTGGCCCTCTAGCCACTCCCAGTACATGTTCTTCTTCGCCATGTATTTCACTCTCTTGACCTTTAAATCAATTGGGGTTTGGGACACTAACAAGAAGGTGTTCGTGAATTTTCTTCATTGGTCTCTGGCGCTTTTGACTATGTATTCCAGGGTTTATTTGGGGTACCATACTGTGGCTCAGGTCTTTGCTGGTGCGGCTTTGGGGATTGTGGTTGGGGCTAGTTGGTATTGGGTGGTGAATTTTGTGCTTTATAGATATTTTCCTGCGATTGAAGAGAGTTCATTTGGGCGTAAGTTTTATATTAAGGATACTTCTCATATACCCAATGTGTTGAAGTTTGAGTATGACAATGCAAGAGCTGCAAGGAAAACTTTGGCTTCCAATTCCAAGTCTGACTGATTTGGTGACTGAAAAGCTCATTTGGGTAAGTGGGATTTCTGCATTTCTTTGATTCTTATCTCTGAATTTATGCATTGAGGATTATATCTTTGTTGAACTTAGTTACACTTTCTTTAGCTCAGCTCATGTTGGAAAGGTATCCTGGACGTTTCTCCTTATCATGTTCAAGGTTGATTTAGAAATGCATTAGAGAAAATTTTAACTAGGGTAGCAATGCAATAGATAAATTATAATTGGCTATAGAACGACGGTTTAACTATGGATTTTGCATAGCCTCTCTGACTTGGCTGTGTTAAATTTATGCTTGGACTGTCTCTAATTCATTCGTTGTGTAGAATTACCATATTCGGATTCGATGAAAGTTTTGAAGGTCTTTGTTGTGATTGAGTACTTTGAAGAAGTTTATATGTGAGAACTTTCATAGAAGACTTGGTGGTATGGTCTAGTGTAGTAGAAACCTTGAGATGGGGATATCATGACTAGAAACTTCAAATAACATTGTACATGTAATCGTTCTTTGGTTAATCATTTGAAATATGGACTTTTAACATGGTTTGTTGTATGCTCTTCTTTCTTTATGATCTCATCAAATTATTTTGTGTTTCATTTCCAAAAGAACTTGTTTTAATGCTTTACGGCATCTATATGCATTGTGCTCAACCAGGTGCTATAGGCTACGGTTTACAAATTTGTTGAGATACAGGAGAGGAGAATGATGGCTATTTTAATACTAACAAACAAAACATTTTCATTAGCTTTGGTTCCATTATCTAAGAGGTGGACTCTTGTAGTATTGATAACATAACATCACAGTAGGATAGGCCACATGTGCTAAGAATGTTGATCGTGATGGAATAGATAGGAAATGGATAGAAGATAAGATTTGGATGACAAAACAATTACTACTCTGAAAGAAAGGAATGATTCTGAATTGAGGGTAATTCTTGAATTTTGGTGAAGGATAAAATAGCTGGGGGATAGCGTGGTGCCTTAATGACTGATTCAGAGTTAGTTCTTCAGCAGATGGAGCTACATCCATCTCTACGAGACCCTGATCATATCTTTTACATTTTCCAAATTTCTACATTTTTATTGCTCTTCAACTCACTTTGCATGGGCGTGTGCCATTCGTGCACGTGGATTCTTTGTTACTCACCATCTTAAATTCTCTTTTCTCCCTTTCTTTTTCTTCTTTTTTCAGGCGATTGCTCATATTTATGCTGATTCTGCTTTTGTTGGATCACTTCGCGTGAAAATACAGTATTGAAAGCTGCCTGAAAGGACCAGTATTGGATTTTGTACTGGTCTGTAATTGTACGGTGATAATGTTAGTTCTACAATGCTTCAAGTACACACTTCTTTCAGAGGTTAAGAGCCTTGAGTGATGTAGAAACTTCTATATGTTCACCATGTTTCTTCAACCAGTTTGACGGTTCTATATTAGTTTACAGTAACACAAACCATGAAGTTGTAGCGTAATGTGTCTTGTACGGCACACATAATGGCATAAATTTAGCTTCTTTTATCGAATTCATTACCCTTGTGCAATGTTTTGATAATTTGATTGCTGTAATTTATCGTTGATATTCCTAGACTCTTTTTACCGGATTGAACGGAAAAACAGAAACTGTTTTCAGTTCCAAATAGTTCTGAAAGTAATACAAATCTATTGTAGTTAAAATCAGTAGAATTTTTTTTTTTTTTTTTTTTTTTGGAAAAAAGGAAAAATTGGGTTGCTTGGTAACAACTTGTTATTAATTTAGAAAATATTTGGAAGTGGTTTTTGTTTCAAAACATTTAATTAGTAGGAAATTTCATCAAGTAAAACAAAACCACCGACTTTAGAGAAAACGTCCATGGATATAATCATATAGATCATAAGGTGATAATCTACTTTTATGGAAGGGTTAAAACGAGGAAAAATATAGATATGTGGTAATATCTACTTTTACGAAAGGATTATTAAAATCAGAAAATTAGAAATTAAAATCTTGTCATATAGAGATCTAGAGGATTTACCTCTCTAATAAGAAATTTATTAGAGAGATAAAAGAGTCACAGAGAGAGGAAACGGAGTTGTCTAGACGAAGAACTCGGTACAAATTAAGATTAAATTATGTGTTCGTGTACATATGAAAAAAAAAAAAACACACTAACAACGCAACACGCACTTTTTGAAACTTCAAAACTACCCAGTCAAATTCAGCCACGTAAGAAAAAAAACCCTGTACTAGACTCCGAAGAAGGCGTGGGACCCACATAGTGACCAAACAAAAAAATTACAGAGACATTTTGGATTGAAAACTATCCAAATCACATATGAAAGCAAAGCGGGAAGCAAGAGAGAGAGAGAGAGAGAGAGAGAGAGAGAGAGAGACAGTAGAGAGTTGAGTTGTCCTAGTTTAAGCTAATAGAGTCATCAAACAAACAAACTCAAAAGTGGCACTGTGACTGGACAAGTGCACAGCTCAAAGCCTCAAAGGCTCAAACCCAAACCCATTGAATGCAGAGTGAGTGAGTCCAGAGCCTCACTGCCCAGTGTAACACTAAATGTGGCAAGCTCTCTTGGCGGCCGCCGTGGCCGGATCCACTGGCATAGTCGCCAAACACCTCTTCAACTTCAAGCCCACTCCCAAACCGTCCGATTACGATCACACAGATCAGGGGCTTGCCCAGAGCAACAATCACGACCAAGATGACGGTGAGGCACAGGGAGCCCACTTTCGGAGCTCTTCGCCATCTGGGTCTGGCTCTGATCGGCCGGGTTTGGCCCATGCCAGCGTTTTTGAAGAACAAGATGGGGTCTTTAGGTTTTCGAGTACGGATTCTCCGGGTGGGGATGTGACTGGGGTTCGAACTGGTTCGAAGAAGAAGAAGAAAAGAGGGGTTTTGGGAGGTCGTAAGTTGAAGAAAGAGAGATCTGGTGGTGGTTTGGAGGAGAGTAGTGTGAGGAGGTTTGGTGTTTGCTTGAAGAGGAGGAAGACTGGCAAGAATGTAGCTGGAAAGCCTGGATCTTGCTCCTCCAATGGTTAGATTCTCGTTTCTCTATCCCTGTTTGGTTTCCCAGAATTTTTTTTTTGTTTAGAAAAAGAAAAAGAAAATTGAAATTGAAAACTTGGTTATTATATTAGAAAATGTGTTTAGTGATCATCACTCGTTGATTCTTGGTCTTTAGGAGTTGTGTCAGGTTAAGCATTGTTGAATTGAATGATGGGATGACATTCTATTCCCATTTGAAATTAACAAGTTAAAAAAGAAGTGTTTTCTTGAAGTTGGTTTTTGGGCTAGAGGCAAGTTCTAATGTAGTATATAACATTCTGAAGTTCTTTGGTTATAAGGGGTGGAAGCACAATTGGAGTAAGTATAAGATTATGTGTTGTAGCTGTAGGTATTTAAACTAGGTGTATGGTGATCGTTTTATTATCCAGTACTAGCTTCAAAGGAAATTTTCTAATGTCGAAGAGTACTGCAAATTGAAAATGGTTTTCAACGTAAGTAGATTCAATTAACAAAATGGCAAGGAGTTGCTTTACTCGAAGAGAAGAAATTAGTGAGTAATGGGCTTCTCTAGATACATCTGCTCAAGAATCATCATGTTCACTTCGGCCTTTAACAATGTCAACTTAAAAACTGGAAAGAATTTAATCTTCAATCTTCATATTCGGGCTGTAAAGGCTGACTTGGAATTTATGTTGAAAGATTAGAAATTTTATATTCTTGTATAAGCTTCTCCATTATTTGCTTAGACCCATAACAATTTTGCTGGGTTACTTTGTATTGGTATCAATACAAGTTTTTTATGAAGCTTTTGAATTAACATTTCAATTTATTTCTTGTTGTGTTCCTTCAGATGCCTCCTTGTTTGGTTGGGGACTTGGTGTTGGGATTATGTACATGATGTCAGCTGGGAAAGTGGAATTCAGTAAGCTCAATGCAGCGATGGGCGAGACCGCAAAGGTTGTTCAGGAGTTGAAAACGGAGCTTCGTAAAAGAAAATCGTCTAGAAATCTGCCAGTTGCAATTTGTGCAAGTGAGGTCATTTCAAGCCCTCATACAGCTAGTTGCAAGGATGCTCCCCCGGACCTGGACAAGTCAAGAACAAATAAAATAGACCCCAGTGACATAAAGAGTTTCAGTCCTATAATCACTGATGGTGAATGTGCAAGTAGTGTTCTCACGGAAGAGCCAGGATCAGAGGGGCAGGAAATGGATCAACTGGAAGCAGAGCTTGAACTGGAACTACAAAAACTTCCATGGTGCACCATAGAAGCTTCTAACAAAGATGGTTCAAGAGATATGATTGAGGTGAGCCTTCTGATACTTTTCTACGGTTTTTGTTCCTTGGTTACCTTTTAAAAGTTTTTATTCATAGGAGTGCTGTCATGTTAGCCAACCATATAAACTAGTCATGTAGCTTGATTCAATTAGCAATGTTCTATGTAAATTATTGTCAGACGATTTTTGCTTGATTATATAGATTTGGATGCTGAAGTACCAATTTTATTCTGGTTTATTTTTCTTCTCAAAACCTCATCAAAACTGAAATTTTAAGGGTTACCGCTGATGGTATTATTTAGTGGCTGCTCCTTACTTCAGTATTTAGGGAAATGTGAATATGGTGAACAAAATAGGAGAAGTATTTATTCCATTTCTGTCATATGCTCAACTGCATGATTTAATTCATGTCATCCATTGTAGATATCCCCTGTTTCAGACATCTGTATTTCCAACTTAGAACATTGTCTCACATTGATGTTAGAAGTGTTGTACAGACTGAAATTTCAGCTCAAGTTTTGCCTGGACAAGAGAGACAAGATTCTGAGACACATCAGTTATGTGGAGTTATGCCAGTAGAACTCGATCAGAAATTGTGCCATTTGCTCATTGAACGACAGGAAACCCAAATAGAGGAGCTGGAATCTGAACTGCATGTGGCCCAACGCAAACTTCATGAGAAAGAAGCTGAACTCCAAGCGCTGAAGGACTGTGTTAAGCGCTTGACAGAGTTTTCTCTTTCAACTCTCTCAGGCAGGACTTTCTGACCATCATTCAACTATGTTGTGGTTTTTTGGGTACTATAATTGCCGTAGCTGTGGAACTTGATATGATGAAGCAGGTGTTTTTTTTTTTTTTTCAAACCCCCAGATGATGAAACCGAGGGAGAAATTCAACAAGTGCAGACCCGTGATTGGAATTACAAGAAGGTTGGATCTGAGTCAAAAGAGCCAGGAGTTGGGATGAAAAGACCTATTGATTCTAAAATCGTGTAGATGTCATGAAAAGTAACATTGTTTCCTAAGTGGGCACAAAGGTAATTACAAATTCCATTAACAAATTATGGATTCCAGCATATTCTATTGTCGTGGTGGGTCCACTACAGTTTCAAGTCCTTGCAGTAATGCCGAGGAAAAAAGGTCTTGAAGTCATGTTTCTTCTTGCATTCTGCACCAGCAATATTATATTACCATAAACTTTATTAAGTGGCCTAGTGTCTAGAGCCGAACCCTCCTAACAAAGTGATCCCAATTGACTTGGCAAGCCCTGGCCCTTGAGTTGCCCGGATCTTGGTTTAGCTCTTTTCTATGCCAGAAAGGAAGCCTGAAACCTAAGTTGACTTTTTGTTTTCTTGTTGGGTCATATAATACAGCTCAGTAGCCCACTCACACTATCAAATTACTATATTGCTCTGAAACTGTCTGTTTGCTTGAATCTATCAGGGTAAATGCTTGGAAAGCAGTAATTAATTCCACAGCGCTCTGGTGGTCGATTGTGCCCTTGGACAGATGAGAGGGAAGGCGGTGGTGCCTACCAGTGGGTCAGGGTTTGTGGGAAGGTTTTTCTTTCTGTCCTATTGCTATGAAGATTGGAGATGACCCAGATGTATGTTCTTGCAAGAAATCTCAGTTTGTTTTTGTTATTTTGGCTACATATTGATAGAAATGCCAAAACTCTTTCTGTAATATTATAGAGTAGACTCCCTCTCTAGTCTCTTACTTGTAGAATCATCATAATCTGATATGATTAAGATGACAAATATGCAATGTATCCTATGATAGTCCATTTGCATGAATCCAGATCATCAATGTAAAATTATGGAACCATGGTGGTTCCTTTTTTAACACCAGGCAGATGCAGAAGAGGATTTGAAAGGCAATCTTTTCTTTGCTCTGGTTTGAATTTTTGTAATTTCTTATGGATTTACGCAAACCGACAAAATCATCTGAAGATCTAGATCAACGTCCACTTGACAAAAAATGTCAATGTAGTCCGAATGCATGGGAATTCTACTGCTAAGTAGGGCTAGGACTGCGAAGCTGGTGATTTGACACCATGTGACCCTTCCATTATGAGGTTGATCTACCAAAGTACTAAGGTTTATAGAATATGTTCGATGAAATTACACCTATTATAATTTTAGCCAAAGTACAAACATGAAGAGAATAATTGAAAAATAAAAATAAAAACATCAATCTTCCGGAAACTTTGTCATTAAATTCAACGGCAATTAACCACCGTCACCTTTACGAAATCATATCAACCAATACTTTACAATAAAAGGACTATTAAACGAAATGGTTAAAGAAAATTATTGAGACGAACTGTACCAAATCAACAAGAATTATGTACCCTTGAAACAAATGCAACAAACAATCATCCCACTTTAACAAGGTTTCCTTTTTTTCTTTTTTCTTTTTTTTTTTTTCATTGTACGTTTGACGTAATGGCAAATTTCATTCAAGACTTTATTAACTGACTCTGTTTTTCTAGAGGATAAATCATAAATGACCAAGACCTACCATATAATTCTATATGCAAATGAGATATAACTACTAGATAGAGTAAGACTCTGATTTGTTTTCTCAAAATACTTTTTAAAGAAAAAACAGTGGCAAGATTGTTTGGTCTGCAATGATGTCTCTCTTAAAAAGTTGCATCAACCAATAGATAAATATTATATTCAGAAATAAATCTTAAAAGAAAAACAAGAAAATAAAGTTTAAATCAATCACCATCCAATCATGGATGGCTGAGAAACCTTGAGTGGACAAGCCTTTGCCTTACCTTGCAAACTTCTCCGATACAACTATTCTAGTTGTCCAATCCCACATAGTCCTCCAATTTTTTTTACTGCACAAATGAATCTCAAAGTCTTTTATTTATTTTTTTATTTTTATATTGAATATTCTGTATTTTATTACATATTTAGTATTTTATTACATACGCTACAACATAGTACCTGAAAAAATAAAGTATAAAATATTGACTGACTACACTACCTCGAAATATAGGAAATCTTTACGGTCGATTCACCCATCCGTGTAAAGATAATAAAAAAATACAGGAAAAAATAAAATAAAATAACGCTACAAACAAACAAAACACGTAGAAACAAAGCCCCAAACATCATCCGTATCTTCACTTCTTCTTTTTCTTCACCAATTTTCTCTTTTAATCCAGATAGACAAACCCTTCTCAAACTCCAAACCACAAGCCACAAAGAGAGAGAGAGAGAGAGAGAGAGAGAGAGAGAGGGGTTTTGATGAAGTTATCCACAAAACCCATATCGAGTCCGGGTCGGACCGAGAAGTTCCCGCCTCCATTGATGAGGTTTCTGAGAACCAATGTGGGGAGCAAAAGCAGAGGAAGGTCACGCTCAAGCCCCATGTTTGTTAGGAAGAAGAACACGGCATCCGCCATTGAAACTCAAGAACCTTCTTCTCCCAAAGTCACGTGCATGGGCCAAGTTCGAGTCAGACGGTCTTCCAAACAAGATTCTTCGACAAAACCCAGTAAGGCTCGCCGGACCGGGACGCCGGTTCCGGCTGGATGCCGTTGTAGATGGATTCCTAGAGCCCTGTTCTGCCACCACTTCGCCGGGAAACTGAGACCCAAGTTATGTCGACCCGTTTGGAGCAAGTGGGCTTCGTATTTTCAGGTCAGCTTTCGAAGGAAGGTGGAGACTAGAGAAGAACCCTCGAAACTTGCTTCGAGATTCGAAGAAAAGAACGAAGATTCAGAAGAAGAAGACGAAGATGAAGACGACGAAAAAGAAGAAGCTAAGGTCTTTGTTAGTTCATGTTCTCCACCAAAGAACGCCTTGATTTTGACCAGGTGTAGATCTGCACCGTACAGATCTTCTTCTCTAGCTTGTAGATTCTGGGGTTCGCCATTGAAGCCCGAAGAAGAAGAGGAACAGAGTACAGAGGTTGAAAACAGAGACGACTGTTCCAAGAACGAAAAACCCAAGTCAGAATTGGAGTCCTTAGATCCAGAGACCGAGGAAAAGTTGCAAATTTTCCGGGAATCTGATGGCTCGAATGGAAAAATATTTTCCGAGTCGGCAAACACTGATGAAGAAGAAGAGTCAAAAACAGGGGAAGGAGACTTGGGCTTCGGACGACCGCTCATACTAACGAGGTGTAAATCAGAACCGGCGAGACCCGGAGAGAAGGTCGATCCAGAATTGAGTTTCTGGAAAAACAGAAGGCTGGGTATAGTAAATTCATGCTCACCAAGTGTTTTGTGATTAGTTTATTAATTAATTAATTTTTCAGGTCTTTTTACTCTGTTTAATTCTATTTATTTATTTTTTTTAGATACGAAGTCAAAACTCGATATAGTGTTACACAATATATATATATATATATATATGCATAAGTATCAATTTCGTGTATCAATTTCATTAAAGAAAATTAGCATATTTTTTTTATTATAAAATATTAATAATATACATTTTTTATACACTTTATTACGACTTAGAAAAAAAAAAGATATTTATCGTTGATAAAGAAAAAAAATATATCAATAGGATTGGCAACGTGTATAAAATATTAATAATACATATTTTTTTTACACTTTATTATAACTATTGAATCACCGTTAATCTCGTTAGACGGTGATTTAACGGCTAAAAAAGAAAAAAATATAAAGATATTTATCGGTTGATAAAGAAAAAAAATATATCAATAAGATTGGCAACGTGTATATATATATAAATAAAGGAAAATTACTATGCCAAGAGCCATGATTTTTTTTTTTTTTTACATCTGGAGTTGTACGAGAGAATCTCTATATCTCTATGGTAAAATAAAGAGAGAGAAAAAAAAAATAGTCTTAAGTTGGGAGTTTTTGTTCATCTACTTACTCTGCCACACTCCTCATGGGCAGCTGTATTTATTACTGTTTTTTCTGGTGTGATTTTTCATTTTTATCTTTATTTCTCCCAAATTGTTTCATGGTCGTGTTATATGCTTTTGCTTTATTGGCTATTTATTTCAATATTGCAAATTCGGATTAATTTAAGCACCCTTGGATACTCTGACCAACCTTTTTTTTCTTTCTTTGGGTCTAAATAGAAACTAAATATGATATCTTCAGAAAGGTGACCCACATATTTAGTATTTTAATACCATGTTAAATGGTGACTGCTTAGATGTGCTAGACTTGTCTAGAGGAAGATCAAGATAATTATTTTCTTGGGTTCAGACTTGAGTGGCAACTGGCAAATCTGACTCAACTTTTATTTATATTAATTGTGCCAACTAAAAGCCCCGTAACTTGTTATTTCAAAAAAAAAAAAAAAAAAAAAAATAGAGCCCTGTAACTTGCGTTATATACGTGGCCTAGTCTTTTTTCATAGAAGAACACTTGATTTCCCTTTTTTTTTTGGATGACACAAGTATTCTTTGAGAAAGCGATTTAAGCACCCTTGTCGAATTTACACGTGCAAAGCTGCCTAACTCAACTCATCTCCACATGGAGTTTGGCCTAATTTTGCAAATCTTATTTCCATGCATTTGATGCCAAGTTCACAAAATGTGTTTGTCTAATTAGGATCGCTGACCGGTGTAAAAATCACCCGGAATCTACATTGATCTCAACATTTTTTCTCAATGAGACCTTAAGCTTGAGAGGGATGCATCTGAGTGTAACTTTAATAAACAAGTCTTTTGGGCAAATTCTAACTACATAGACTACTCAGGTTTCTGTTAATAGGATGTTACTCTCTTGTGGAGGAATGATTAGAGTAAACAGATATGAACCAAAGGAATAGATTCCCAGTTTCAATCGTGTAATAAAGATGCTCTGACTCACTAGAGTCCAAAAGACAAAGAAAAGTGCTTTCAGAACTCTAACATGATTGTATCAGAATGATGCATTATATGCACACGCAAAAGCTATGAAGCACTTTTCTGGGATTTTTGCACTGAGATTTTGGTTTTTCAGATTACTCAGACTTTATAAGATTGAAAAGCTGATATAGCAGCATAAGGATGAGCCCATGAAGAGAAGTAAAGCTTACAACTTTTTGGTGTGAAAAAAGATGTGACTTTTCACTTTGAGCTAGCATATGAAGACCTCAAAGTCTCAACTTGGGAGGCCTCGGCAGTGTCTGTTTTCTGGCATAAGAAAATGATGGGCAGCACAGGAAGCAGGACCCTTCTCCATATTTCAAAACCATATGTGGATCTATCCAACATTTAGGTGGTGCTGCTTATATGGACCTAATACAATTGGGTCACTCTGAACCCAACTCTGGACCCAAAGTTGACCTCAACCCAACTTTTACTCACTATTTTTTTTTTTTTTAAATTTACCCAACTTTTACTCACGATTTTTTTAATTTTTTTTTAAATTTTCCTTTGAAGATGCAAGGCTTGAGGCAAGTAGGTAATTAATCGATGGGTTTCTGGTTTTCAATTTTTGCATGGAGGGAGCTGAGTTTGATGAACTTTCAAGTTTCGAAGTGAGCCCACTTACTAAATACTAACACCAAGAAGTTTTAGAGATAAATAAGATGTCTAATTTAAGAACAAAAGTTCTTTATATTTATATACTCCTCCAGCTAAGCATCATGCTTAGTTTTCCATACGCATGTATGCCAATTCGTAACGAGTAGTAGTAATTAAGTTAAGAATAGGCTATAAAAGAGATATTCCCCTTTACCATCTATTTATGTGTTCACTTGCACATCTAGAGGATAAATTATTGTGAATTTCTCACATAATTATTAGAATTGGATTAGTAAATTTACCAATAATACACTTACACCTTCACCAAACCATTTGTGACTAACTCAAGTGGTTGGATGCATAGATGATATGCAGTGATAGAATCAGGATTTTGGTTTACTGGTGGCTAGAAATATATATTTTTTTTATTTGGAGACCTATTCTACATTTTGTCTATTTTGAGAGGAGGCTTTTAAATACAATTTAAGTCTAAAATTCTAAATATATATAAATATTTAGGTATTTTTCTAAAAAAAAAAAGTAAAATTGAGTACGGGCTCAATCCCCTACTGGACCGTTGTGCCTCCGTTACTGAAGATGTGCATGTATGCTAATTCGTAATGAGCAGTAGTAAGTTTAAAAAATAAGCTATAAAAGAGATATTCCCCTTTACCATCTACTTATGTGCTCACTTGCACATCTACAAAACAATTTTTTGGAAAACAATTTTCTGTGAATTTCTCACATAATTACTAGAATTGGATTAGTAAATTTACCAATAATGTACTTACACCTTTACCAAACCATTTGGAGCTAACTCAAGTGATTGGATGCATGAATGAGGCTAGCTCAAGTGGTTGGGTGAGTGAATGTATGAGTGTGTATTTGTGATCCAGGATTCAAATCATGGTGTTTTTATTATCTTCCTCATTCCTTATTTATTAAAAAAAAAATGTCTTATAGGGCAGTTCTAAAAATCTTCCCCAAAAGGACCATCACCCCTTTCTTTCTAGTCCTTTTTTCCAGGCAAAAATATGTGAAAGTTCAATGCACCATCACTTTCTTGTCTCAGATGACCATTAGGGAGAAATAAGAAGACCCAAAACTCTTATTCAAAGGTTATTACATGACTTGTTGCAAATTACAATGTTATCCCATACCAGAACTATGATTTGCAGATCATATAATTGAAATGCTTTATGAACATACTTTTTAATGTTGTTGTCCTCATTATTAGAGCGGTTGGGAGTCAAAGAATGTTAAAGGTTGTGGTCATGTAGAGTAGAGACACCAGGTGATGATGATGAAGTATACATTATACATAGATAGACACAACGGATGACCCCATTCTTCTCCAGCCATTACGTGGCTGTTAGGTGATGCTGGACCCGACAATACACCAATCAAATACAACATTTATAAATTATCTGATCAAAGCATGTGGTCTTCATAAATCACCTAATTCAGTCCATTAAAATAAATTTAAATAACTTTTGATGAAAATTCCTAAAAATCTTTGCATTCACTTTCTATGCATAAACATACTAAACCAACTCAATCATCCTGAAAATTATATTGACACCCCTTGTAAACATAGGAATTGAATGGATGACTCACTCTCCTCCCTTCAATGAAATTAATGTGAAATTGGGTCCTCAGAACTCCTCTCAACATTATCTTCTTCCACAAACACCCCTTAAAACTTAAAAAAAAAAAAAAAAAATACACGAACACCTGTTTTTTCAGTTAAATTTGACTAAATCTTATTTTGATCATTAAATTGTCATTAAATTTATTAATTTTTCTATTAAAAGAACAAGTAATTGTTAAACTTAAAAGAATTACTAAGATAAGTGTTGAAAATTCATTACTTTTTCAAAAAAAATTCCACAGACAGGATTGTCATTGTATTTATTTTTGGAGCAGAGGGTAATATAAATCGGGGGAGGGGTCGACAATTTACAGGTTCCCATTTCCTAATACCCCTGGAGCCTGGACCATAAAAATTATGTTATTGTAAGAGAATTTTTCTTTTTTAAAACTGTAAAACCTTGTGTAATAAATGGCATATAATGGTTTTTTTGTTTTTTTTTCCCATCCTTTCTCATATGACAAGTTATAATGACTCGTCAATTTTTATTTTTAAATGGTTAAATTTGCTTCATAGATCACGGAATCAGGAGCCATTTTCGGCAAATTTGTTTTACAACTTAAACAGGCATTTTATGAATTTCTGTTCTCATTTCTCATTCGTACTTAAGTTTTTCAACAATATTAATAATAAGCAAAAGGAAAAAAAGAAATTGAACCACCTTCTTGCTATAGTCTCAAGAACCATTATTATTATTATTATTATAATATTTTTTTTTGGGGTTTTGAGGTGTGAATCAAAAAGCAATATTCTTAGCATTTTCTTTACATTCAACGTTCAACAAATTAGGCCCACTCATAATAAATCTCATGAAAATGACTTGACCTTCTAATAACCAAGCTGAAACTATCTCTTGCCTTTTTCTTAAATCTCGTGGCTAAAAGATACCTCCACTCTCAATTATGAGTCAAAATCCGAAAGGACTTCCTGAACGAACTGCTGACAATTATAAGCAAAATCTGGGCATGAGATTGATTGTTGCACCTTGCAACCCGTGGCCGAAAAAAGGAAAGATAACAATATTTTATTTCTTTTATTTATTTATTTTTAAAAAGTGAATTGGTGCACACGTCCTGATTGCATGAACAATAATTTGTTTGACATATTCTTTTGACGTGCAGCTTTGTAGGCTTTCTTTCCATCTTAAACCTTCAATATCTTGGATTCAAACCCTTTTTCTTTTTTCAATTTTTTTAAAGATTTAAAATTAGGTATAAAACCCCATTTGGTATCAATTATGGAAAATTCCAGTGATATATACATTTTGAGCTATCTACTTTGTTAATTGGTTTAAGTATCTTCATCTCTGGGCCTTTCATATGTAGTGAATACTTCTAATAATTATTACTTTTGTGACACAAAGTAACCCTTTGATTTTTCAAGTTTTTCAGCTTCCGCAAAAAGTTTGGAGTAGTTGAAAATTCTAGATTACTATCTCTTACAGAGGTATATAAAATTTAAAGCTTAAAGTTCTTTGTGTCCGGATTTGTGCCCTAAATACATGTATATTTTGGATATTTGCTGAATTAATAAAATGATATTTTTCTATTTAAATCTGTGCATGATTTGTATATCTTTAAATATCAGAAAATCTCTAATTTATTTATGTAGCCACAAATTTAGTATATAAGTATTATATACATGAGGATTAAATTCATGGATAATAAACTAAATATAGTCCGTAATAATTAATTAAAATTTGTGATATTTAATTAAATATTATTAGTATAATCTATTAACATTGAAAATGTAATAGTTTTTTCCAAACTATTGATTTGCTGACATTACAATAAAGGTACATTATATAATTCAATTATATAGAAGTGGGACAAGATATTATTTGAATCTCACATTTATTGACGATTATTCACGATATGGATACGTGTGCCTAATGCAAAAAAAAAAAAAAAAAAAAAAAAAAACTAAAATCTTTAAAAAGTTCAAAGAATTCACAATAGAAACTGAAAAGCAATTAGGTAAGTCATTAAAAACTCTTCGATTAGATCGAGGAGATGAATATCTTAATAATGAATTCAAGGATCACTTACTAGATAGTGACATCCTATCCCAACTCAGAGCACATGGAACACTACAACAGAATAGTGTTACATAAAGAAGAAATAGAACGTTGCTTGATATGGTTAGATCAATGATGAGCTACTCTTCCCTTCCACTCTTATTCTAGGGTTATGCATTACAAACTGTTGTTTATATTTTGAATATAGTACCTTCCAAGTCTATCCAAAAAATACCTTTAGAGTTGTGGAATAGGCATAAGCCTAGTTTACGTCATATTCACATATGGGGGTACCCAACACATGTACTGAAAGGAAAAATTAGGAAGCTAAAATCACGTACAGAGGTTTGTTTATTTGTAGATTATGTTTATTTGTAGATCATCCAAAAAGTATAAAAGGAAGTTTGTTTTATAATTCTCAAGAGAAAAAAGTATTTATATCCACAAATACCACTTTTTTTGAAAATAACTAGAAAGTTTTGTAGCTAAAGGTCAAAAGTAGAAAGTCTGCAAGCTATTTAGGTCTATTTATGGATTTAAGTAAGCTTCAAGAACATGCAATCTAAGATTTGATGAGACAATTAATTCTTATGATTTTGATCAAAATGTTGATGAACCTTGTGTATACAAGTGCATCAAAGATAATAAAGTGGTTTCCTAGTTCTTTATGTAGATAATATTTTGCTAATTAGGAATGATGTAGAAATATTATCTAATGTAAAGAAGTGGCTAGTCAAACAATTCCAAATAAAAGATTTGGGAGAAGTAAGTTATGTTTTTGGGATCCAAATCATTCGAGATCGTAAGAATAGACTTTTGGAACTGACTCAAGTATCTTATATTGATAAGGTGCTCATTCTTGATATAAAACTCTAAGAAAGGATAGTTTTCTTCTCGGCATGGAGTTATCCTTTCCAAATAGCAATATCCCAAGACACCTTAAGAGCAAGAGGATATGAGACGGGTTCCTTATGCGTCTGTAATTGACAGTCTTATGTACACCATGTTGTATACTAAGTGTGACATATGCTATGTAGTAAGGATAGTCAGTCAATTTCAATCAAATCCATGATTAGATCACTAGATAGCGATAAAGTATATTCTCAAGTATTTTAGGAGAACAAGAAATTATATGCTAGTTTATTCAAGTTAGGACTTGATTCTTTTTGGTTACAGTGATTCTGATTTTCAATCAAACAAAGATACACGAAAGTCGACGTTTGGGTCAATGTTCACTCTTGGTGGTGGAGCCGTTGTCTAGAGAAGTATTAAACAATTTAGTACTGCAGATTCTACTATGGAAGCAGAATACATAGTAGCTTGTGAAGCAGTTAAAGAAACTGTTTAGCTTAGAAATTTCTTTATTGATTCAGAAGTTATTTCAAATATAGATAAGCTATTGACTTTATACTGCAACAATAGTGGAACGGTGGCGAATTCAAAAGAACCAAGAAGTCACAAGAGAAGAAAATATATAGGGAGGAAATATCATCTTATTAGAGAGATAATACATCGAGGAGATGTGACCGTTATGAAGATAGCATCTGAAAACAACATTACTCATCCTTTTACAAAAATGCTTTCAGCGAAGACTTTTGAGAGTTACTTAGAAGGTCTAGGATTGAGAAACATGTCTCACCTACTTTAGGGCAAGTGGGAGATTGTTAGGATTTATGCCCTAAAAACATGTATATTTTTGATATTTGCTGAATTAATAAAATGACATTTTTCGATTTGAATCTGTGCATAATTTGTATGTCTTTAAATATCAAAAAATTCTTAGTTTATTTATTTGACCACAAATTTAGTATATAAGTGTTAGATACATGAGGATTAAATTTATGGATAATAAATTAAATATAGTCTATAATAATTAATTAAAGTTTGGGATCCTTAATTAAATATTATTAGTATGGTTCATTACTATTGAGAATGTAATAATCTTTTTCGGACTATTGATATATTGAAATCACAATGGAAGTACTTTATATAATTCAATTATATAGGACTGGACCAGATATGATTTGAATCTCACATAAATTTCTTTAACTATTGAGAGTTCAAATAATGTCACTAGATGATCATATGTAGATCAATCTTATTCATGAGTAGTTATAGATTTCTATTTATAATATTATGTTCTTTAACATACTTGTTAAAAGTTTGTTTTTTAAACATATCGAATTATTTGTATCTTGGAAGCATGATGAGATGAGTAACTGGAAATGTAACTTACAAATATAGAATCTATTTCTTCCATCAAGAAGCTAGAAAGATGATTTCCTTATGTATTGATTCTGAACTTGAACAATTTGAGTACTCAATTTATAATAGACTTATAAATTAATTGTTCATTAGAGAATCAATGGTACACAAGGATAAAGATATAATTAGAGAAGTAAACAGAATATAGCCTAGCTCCAATTATGAATTGTTTATGGAGAATTGAACTACATGTAATGATTAAATCGATGAATAGCTTGTTGTTTTCTGAGTAAATTAATTTTGTAACTTTAAAAGTGCAATTCCAGATTTTTAGCAGAGTAATACTGGAATTAATAAATTAGACAAATTGATTAAATAATTTAATTAATTGTCATAATTTAGTGGAGCTTGAATTATAGGTCCATAGATTCCTAATTCCACCTCTTACAAACATTATACTAGATAGTATATTATTTCTGTCACTGCACACTTTGTCTAGATAAATAGTTTATCTATATGTAATTAATAATTGTTATTAATTAATTAATTAATTTTGAATTAATTAATTTAAATTTATGGAGGGATAAGCTTCCTAATTTGTTTAAATTTTGAATTTAAATATATCTAATTATTAGATAAATAGATAAATAGAAAATGAAAAACTGACTAAAGTTTTTTNTATATATATATATATTAGATTAATTAATTAAATATATATAGATTAAAAAAATCCAACGTTTTCTTCTAAACGTTTTATATATATATATATAGATTAATTAATATGATTAATTATCTAATTTATTAAATAGTTCAATATATATATATATATATATATATATATATATATATAAAGGAAAATCTAGAAAATTATACTACGTATTATTTTCTACAAAGCCTCCAGAGAGAAAAAGAAGAAGATCTTCTTATTCTGTATAGAACAAAATTTTGCAATCTCATGTGTTGAAAAAATTGTAAGGGTATGTGAGTTTAAAAAATTGTATGCAATGCCCACAAATTTGTCCAATTGTGTTTGAAAGTTTGATTGGAAGTTCGTGGTTTTGAAGACTATAAAGTTAGGATCCACTAATAGGTTATAAGAGATATTAGTTCTATTTTCTTTGTTTATTCCTATTTGCTATGAATTAATACTATGCACTTATATAGTCAAGTGTTTTGAGAAAATTTTTGAATATTCCTGTGTTAATCTTGCGCTGCAAAAATCATTTTTAAATCCAACACTTCAGCTATGTTAGGTAGGTGTATGCTACATAATTATAGAGATATATACTGGAATTTTTATTTCAATTATTTGTCTAATGATTACATTTTGTTATAAGATTCCCATCCAAAAGCTTGATAATGAATGAGTAAAGACAAGGCTTTGATGGTTTGAGTTGAAGGATTTTGGAAAGAAAATTTTGTTAGGCAAAGAATATAAGTGCCTTTAATTGTTGTTGATTAATATGGAAACATATATTATGGGACTGTTGATATTTTGCCAAGGTAAGGCCTATCTAGGAGTTACATTCATTAGTTATAGGGAATGATATATTAATTACATATCAAAATCAAACCACTTGATCACTAAATCTGACCTCACACCTCAGCTTTTTTTGTTTCTTGAATGGAGTCTTTGACCAATTAGATACTTCTTTAATTTTTGCCTTCATTACAAGCTTAATAACCTTTTTATTAAAGTTATGCAAACCTTGTTAATTTTAAATTCAAATGCTTTTTCTATACATTTGAAAAGACTAGCAAACTGATCTAATTAAATAAGTTTCTGACTGAGAAGTTATAATTATATTTTCTCTTGAGAGCTATTAATTTATGCAAAACCTCTTTGTTTGAGTCAATACATAATTAGTACTTGATAGACACAAAACATGCGCCATATATACATCAGTACTAGAAACCAAACCAAGATACTTGTATTTTGCTTCAACTGTTCCCCTTTATATGATTATCTTAATACATAGACAATTTCTTATTTGCCAAAAGAATTTAAGAGCTTAATGACAGAAAGAAACAAAATAAAGGAGAGTAGGTATGAGTAATGTGACTCAGCTGGCCAAAGGAGCTTGATGTGGTTTCTTTCCCATAATATGACATTTCAATTATGCACACATGGAGCTGTCCGGACCCAAGTGAATGAAAACTCTCTTAAATAATTTATAAATCGAGGATTATTTACTCATTTTCATTTTAGAACCAAAAAAATAAATATTAAGAGGTAAACTTTTAGCCTTATGGGTATCTGATATATAGTTACACTAGCATTAATGTTCCAACCCAACACATCCACGTCTATACCTCACAACTTATTGCTGTGTGGATTGTGACGGTTTTATATCCCTAAAAAATTACCTCAAACTCCCCTTTTGCCTTGTGCTTCTTCCGTGAGCTTTCTCTCCAACCCATTCCCATTATAAATGAGAGCCTAAGAGACCCTTTTAGTTTCTCAAAAAGAAAAAGAAAAAAACTCAGTTTTTTTCAATAGTATCATATTGTACTTTCATGGAGTTCAAGTCTAGCTTCAAAATCATCATTTGTCTCTTCCTCTTTGCTGCTCCTTACTTTACAAGAGGTTCGTTTAAATGGTCACCTTCTCATTTACTACTACAATGTCTTTGTTTGAATTAAATTGTGTGAGAATCATTATTTGATAAGCACATTTTTTTGGGGAATGAGTTATGTTTTGTTTTTATGGGTATAATTAATTATTTTGGTGGGGTTATATTTTTTTTGCTGTTTGAATAGGGGAATCAGATTTGGTGGTGGATACTGAGATTTATGAGATTGATTACAGAGGTCCTGAGACCCACTCATCAATTCCTCCACCTGATCACTCTCATAGGAAGCCTCAGACTCACAGGGAAAGTTCATGGGGACACCCTAATTACCCAAAATCTAAGGGCAGTAACTTGGGCAGAAAGGTAGGTTTTTCCATGCAGCTTGGATTGTCAGTTGTTTTTCTCACTTGGGTTTAGCTTGGTTGCTTGAGAAAACTCAGATTAGTTCATCTTTACTAGCTTTTCTAAAAGTTTCCACTAGTGATCCCTTATGGACAGTACAGCAATCATTTTAGACCAAAAATGTCATAATCAAGTACAGTTGTAATCTATAAAATAATGTTCTTGAGTACCTATTCTTTCTTTTGACTGAAGACACCTTTTTTTCCTTCTTTTTTTTTTCTCTGATTTTGCAGGCCAATAAAATACATGGGTGAAGAAGTTTTAGAAGTGGGGAGTGCTAGTTTTTGTTGAACTGATTGAAACTTAATTGGCTCCTCTGTTCCATATATATAGATATCAAGAATATGTAGGGATTAAGAAATGTGATGAGCTTTTAGCAATGTAATTGTGCCAGGTTTTGTATCTCTACATCTGTTTTCTTGTGTAAATGAGTACACTCTAGTCTCTATATATGGTCTGATATTTGGAGTTCAAGCAATGTATCTTGTAATTGTAATTATCATATAACATATATATGTAATGGAACGTACATTATGCCTCATTAAAATGCATTACTCTCACAAGAATAATAAGAAAACTAATGATGAAAAATGCAGTTCATATGAAACTTTCTCCGTAGAACAATTGGTACTCTCATATTGAAGTTTCAATTGCTATCTTTCATTTTCTTCTGGTTGGATCTTAAGCAAAAAACAAATTGTCTATTTTTACACATCATGGATAAAACATTTTTTCCTAGTGGAAACAGGCTGTGCCAGAAAGCTAATTAGACTTTGCAATAATTAACAACATTTATGCATGATGGTAACGCATAACTGTGACTATTTCAGATCTGTGAGGCCTCCGAGGGAACCAAAGGACTGATCCAGCGAGTGTGGGACTTGTGCCCCTCAATTATGGCTTCTGGGTATGTTTCCCCAAGTTATAGGTCATATGGAGGATTTCCCTTTTGGCATTTTCTTGAGTGAATCTAAAAGTCTATGACAGATGGGCTTTTTGTGACCATTTTGGCCTTAGAGATTAATTTCATTCCATAAGTGCTGGTTTATACAATATTGCTTATAAAGGAGTAGTTTAACCACTCCATTAAAATGGTTGCTAACTTGATCAACATCAATGAAACTCGTTTGAAAAATGCTAAATATATATATCAGTGCTAATCTTCACAGTTGACGGTGCATTTTGATCAACTTGTCCCCGTAATAGGGTAAAACCAGAATAAATTAATTAGACGCAAGGTCTAATGTGCTTTATATTTGCTTACTATGACAAAGAATTTAGTGACTTTTAGTGCTACAAACCGATACTTTAATTGGGCTTACCATGAACCTTTATTGTTCAAATTTTCGATCGCTCTAGATGGAAAAAACAAAGGAGGATGAGTGAATGGGTGTAGAGCGCAACGGGAGAGAGGGAAAAAAAAATAGAGAATTTTATTTAATTTGTCTTTTTTTAATTCTTTATCAATTTAATTTGATTTTTTAACAAATTAAAAGTTATAAATTAGTTGTCACGTCAATATATATTTCCCTTAAGTTATACATATAACTAAAACGGAAGGAGAATATTATATGAAACCAATAATTCTAGGTAAAAAATTAAATTAAATTTGTAGACATAAAATTGTTGCTCAGATCAAATGTCACTATGGGGGATCACGGGCTAATATTGCAAATTAGTATTTGGCTGAAAAAATGTGTCTCTAATTGTATGCTATATTTAACATAATATTTTAGTATATGTCATTTGTTGTGCTAACATAACGTAAGAACAAAAATGTTAATTAAATTTTAGTATGTGTTAAAATCTATAATATTACACAATATTATGTGTTAAAATTTATATAATTACAATATTATAACATGTATTGAAATTTATAATACGAAGATTATTTTAAATTTAAAATATGTATACATTCTACTAGTACAATTAAATTTGATACATGCATGTATACATTTTGGGCCGCTTTGTATCGCGATCCTCTATATGCGCTCTCCATACCTCAATAGTGTTTTAATACATGGTAACATTAGTTTTAGTGCGCACAAAAGTAAAACTCAAAATATGTGGATTAATATGCATATCATCTTAAATTTAGAACTAGAATTATTATTGTTTTTAGCTTGAATGCGTTAGCGAGTCTTATTTGTTTCTTATGTCAACCATCGTGATCCTCGCAATTCCCCTCCCCCCCCCCCCCCCCCCCCCTTTTTTTCGAAGATATAACCATCAATAAGATTTGACATTATATTGAATAATAAAACAACTTAGATTAAATTTGTGAATAGGACATCTTTTGGCACCTACGATTGAACCATAACCCCAAGCTTTTGCAGTGAATCATAATGAAGTATCACACAAAATTTTTACGCAAAAGTAAGATTGATACATCGAGGAAAAGTGCTTTTTGTACCAACGTGTGAATTTAATTTTGTTACTAACAAGAGAATTTGATATTAAAGTAGGGATATCTTTAATTTGGTTTAATCTTTTTGAATTCTTATCAAATTAATGTTTATCAAATTAATGTTCGCATCAAATCAATTCTCTATCTTTACCACTTATTTATATATATATATATATAGTTATTAACTTAATGGCTATTTTTTTATTTATGTATAAATTTTTTTTTCGCGTTAGATCATCATTTATCGATGATCAACACTTATATTGATGTGTATAAAAAAATGTACATTATTAATGTCATTTTTATTTCTTATTTTTTAGGATAAAAAAATATGTATGATAAATTATAATTGACCAAAATAATATTTACGTAGAAAAAAAAATACAAACTAAATTAGTTATCTGCATATATACACATACATAGCGAGAGACAAAGACCCCAAACCTAACACAACACAAAACTCCCTAAACCACAACGAAGCCAAATCAAAAAACAGAGCACAACTTGTGTGTCATGTTTCGATGGCCGTTGGTTGCACTGTCTCGATGCCCTCAAACCAAGTATCAACTTATTCTTCATCAGGCAACAAGGGCCATCAGATGAATGAGTCCACCGAGCTAAAAACCCCAACCAAAACCATCTTCTAAAACGACCAAAGGAAAGGCCACAAGCAGTTCCAAGGAGACGTTAATTCCTAGACAAAAGCTCCGGTACTGCTCGCTCTGGGACGTCGTACATAGAGGTGAAGAGCGTACGTGTTGTCGTATGGACAAATACGACAAGAAATATGAGAGTTCAAGCATGCTACTAAGTACGACGACAACGACAACTATTACAAAAATGACGTCGTCTATGACTACTCCAAGAACAAACAGATCAACTATTCCAAGTGCTACAAGAGTAGTACTAAGTTTAACAACGACGACTAGTACTATTCCAAAGATATGACAACTCCAAGTATACAAGAACAAACTGACCAAGTACTAGACGACGACTAGTACAACAAAACAAGCAGATCATGTTGTGACTACGTATACTATGACAACGATGTTGACGACCGCCACTAAGTATTTAACTAATTATCCAAATGTCTGTGTTTTCTGCTTATGTTTTTAATGCTAGCCAATTACGTTTTAGGGTATTTTAGTATGAATAGACTTTATTAGGATTCAAACTCTTTTTCTCTCAATAAACATAATTTAGATTCAAATTCCTCTTCTTCCACATACTCATAGGAATCTTTTTGACCAATCAATTTACCCTCGATTGACTTACAGTTTGACATATATAATTTGATCCATTATAACATTTTAACTTGACTTACACCAACTTTGTATTCTCTAAAAATAAATTTAAATGAAAAAATTGGGTTTTTTTTAAGTACTGTATAAAATAAATTTATAATTTTTTTTAAAAAAAATTATTTAAGGTTTTTTTTTTTAATTCTTTTTGTTTTTGTTTTGATTTTGGTGATGTTTAACTCTACTTATATAAAAGTGACCAAAGTTAAACTCAGTGGTTGTCTAACCGTACCTTAATGTGCAATATTTGACCAAACGACAACTATAAGTATCATAACCATGAACCATGAAGTCGAAATTTAAGAGTGTACATGGTCACTCAAGTTTTGAATCGTTTGAACAATTTCCAGCCAAAAAAACATATCATTAATTTGAACTTGTTGATGGAGGTTTTGTCAATAATAAATTTAGAAAAATTAAGAAATGTGGCTTGTGTGAATTGAGTTATTAATTAAAGCAAATAAAGAGACAAGGGATTTTATAGTGGTTCAGCTCCAAAAAAGATGAGCTTACGTCCATTGTTCTTCACTATTTTATGGAGAATTACAAGCACTCAGTTACAATTGTCTCGTCTGGAAATCTCTCTCAAATCGGAAGTTAAGAGTTTTGAAATCAGAAAATCGGAATCCCCCGTCTCAAACATTGAGCTCCCTTTATATAGATGAGGGTAACCCCATGTTCCTAATTGTGAAAACGAGTAACTACACAATCGGGCAATACAATTTGAGTAACAACATAATTGGGTAACTACTTAAAACGGGTAACTGGCCGATCATGAAAGAGAGACTTATGTTTCCCTTTCCTTGCAGGTTACCTGTTTGATGAAGCAGAGACTTGTTTCCTTTTCTCTCGGGTCACACAGAACCTATTCGGAAGAGGTCGCACATTACCAGTGCAGTGGAGGTCGCACATAACCTATGCGGTGGAGGTCGTACATAACCTATGCAGTGGAGATCGCGCATAATCTTACACATGCGATCTGATATAGGATTTTAAACCGTATAACAATTGCCCCCCAGCTCCATTAGTTCTTTAGGACAAAATGGAGCTTCCTCTTAATGTAGGTGAGTGCGATCTTAAAAAATGCGATGTCACGACCTAAATTTGAGATCCTTGAAGAGTCGAAGAGTCGCCAGATCTCAAATCTCACTTTTCTCAAGATCACGCGTACCTTTTTCTGACAGATGAAGACACGTGTTGCCTTTTCTTAGATAGATAGCAGAACTCGAGGAGAGTCCAGGATATCGATGATGCCAACCGTCATTTCTAAACCAAATCTTTTCAAATTTTGAAAGATTCTGATCTATCTTTAGAAAAAATCAAATCCTGCGTGAATTTCGGCCTTTAGATCTTAAAATCAAATTCATTGATCTGTGGCTGTGATTTAACGGTGCTTAGGGTATAAATATCGGAAATTAATCAGTTCTTGCTCCATTACACTGTTTCCATCTTTTCTTAGAAAACACCGAAGTTTCAGAGAACCCTACAGCGTCGTTTCACCCTTCAGCTCGCACAATTTCAGTTCCTTCTCCGACGGAGTTCAGACCATATCTCAATCCTTCGGCTTCCGAAGAAAGGTTAGTTCATTTATTCTCTTACTGTTCTTTGTTTGCTCTTGGAAAAATAATTTCAATTTCTAGGAATAGAAACACATCCCAGATTAGAACAAATTGAAATGGGATTTATTTTTCTCCTTTTCCCAGTTTATAGAATATACTTCACTAGATAATGGTCAGAGAAACTCGAGAAGAATTTCTAGGGTCTGATACCCTATTTTATTTTCTGACGAACTGCTCGAACATTTATTTTCCGAATCCGTAGACCTTTTAGGAATAAATCGATGAACTTGCTTATTAGTACACTCCTAGAATGAATTCCCAAAATATACTGTCATAGTGAGAATCCTCGATGCTCGCATAGGACTAAACCCATCCGTATTTCTTTTCAGATGTCTAGTAGTGAGGAATTTAGGGAAGGGAATTCGTTTTCTGGAGAATCTGACTCGAGTGTTAGCTCCATTAACCTTGAAGACTATCTTAAGCCGGAAACCAAGATAGAAATAACAGGGGTCAGACAGAGTAGTCCTCGAATAGGCGATCTCCCTCAGGATCAGTGGCCCAGATATATTAGGGATGCTCCTGCATTTTCATCTGGCTACCAATATATAGAAGGGAATTGGTCATGTACCAATATAAGGACAAGCTGTACGTCAAACAAACTCAGCAAAATTGCGAGCAGCTATAAGATTGTCATACCCCTTCGCCTACCTATGGAATTCAACCGACCACACACTCCACCTCGTGGACTCGCTTCTTTCTCTGAAGCAGTTCTCAAGTATGGTGTTCATCTCCCACTTCATCCGTATATAAAATCGATCATCGATTATTATGGGGTCATCCCTTTTCAACTAACCCCTAATACATATAGATATATGGTAGGTTTATATATACTGTACCATAAATTAGGTTTAGAGACCCCTTCTCCTGAAGAATTCGCTTGGTTTTACCAAGTGAAATCGAACCCGTCAGATCTTGGCTTCTTCTATGCGAGCAAATGATCGAACCAGGCAATAAAAATCTACGGGGTTCGCAACAACATGAGAAAATGGAAAAATCTATTTTTCCACTTTGACTATGCAGCTAACGGCTTCTTTCAAAATCCCGGTAAGTAGTCTTCTAATTTATCGCCTTCTTCAATTGTTACTTTTATACTGATCGTATTCAAATGTGATCGCAGATAACAGGGATCGACCCAGACTTTCCAGGGAACAGCTCGCAAGGGTATATCAAATCAACGACCTTCCAATTGAGGAATTCAATTGGAAGGTACTGGGTACTTCAAACAACCTGGTCACTTGCGGTCTGCTTCCGAAGGGAGCCGCGTTCTCAGACCCTCCGGTCCTTCCGTCTAGACCATCGAGCTCGAAGAAGAAGCCAAGGAAAAGAATGGATTTAGGTGCCTCGTCTTCCAAAACCAGGAAATGAAAAGCACCAGCCACCCTTCCAACCTCAGAACCTTATTCTCCAGAGACAGTGTCACCACTAACTCCTCAACCGGCTCCACAAGAAGAAGGTAATTATATATATGCATTCTAATTACCTTTATATTATATCTCTGCACTCACTGACATATTTGTACAGAGATGGTTATCGGTAGCAGCCTGCGAGCACCACCCTCGACTCTCGGGTCCATGGCAAAAACCAAGACACCCGAGAGCACTCCATCGAAAGGGAAAGAGAAGGTTGACGGCTCCAAGAAAAGAAAAGTTGCCTTCGAGGACTTCCCAGCAAGCTCGCCTCCACTACAGCCTCAACCAACGAGCAGTCAACCCGAACCACCTAAAGAGGCTGCCACTTCTTCGGAACCGATCCTAGCAGATAAGGACGAACTTTTTGCACTCCTCGACCAATTACCGGAAAAGGCTGGTATGAGCGCAGCCTTCATCGACCGCTTCACATCCGAGGAAGGATGGGAGCGGATGAAGCGACATTCTGCCAATGTCACTTTTGGTTCCGCAATAAGGATGCTGGCTAATGTAAGTACTTTTCTTATTTTCTCTCCTCGAGTGCATTCTCCTGGTACTAATAACTAGATTTTTCAGACCGTGGCTACTGCTGTCCTGATGCACGACCTGGTTCTCGAATGCTTGGAAAAGGCAGAAAAAGTTGAAGAAATAACCCAAGCATTCGAGAATTCAGAGAAAGCTCGGGAGGAGGAGAAAACGGCCTTCAACTTGGAGAGACAGCAAATGCTTGAAGACCTAGCCAAGGAGAAACTCGAAAAGGAGAACCTCGAGGAGAAAGTCATAGAGCTCGAGAAGACCATCTCTGAGCATCCGGATCTCATGAGAGAAGTGACTACTGAGGCGGTTCACAAAGCTATTGAAGAGTTCAAGGCGACTGAAGTCAAAGAGCTCAAAGATAAAGCTAGTGATATCGCCTCGTCGACCATTATTTTCAATATTTTCTGCGAGCATCCGGACTTTGACTTCTCCATCCTTGGCGAGGACATGGTCAAGCTCGTCCAAAGTTGGAGGACGGATACTGCCAAAGCTGGAGATGGTGGTGCGAGCCCTTCCACATAGTACTTGTATTTTTTTAAATATTTTTAGAACAACACGGGCTTCGTCTCCCTTCCTATCTGCTGATATATGGGTGACTTCTTTTAATAAATATTATTATTTCCCTGTCAGATGTTCCTGCAAAATAATGAAAACAATAATAACTTTAACCAAGTAGTCAATCATCAAGTGACTGATCAGTATGCTTTTAGTGATTTGAATCCAACTAACTTAAAACGAGTTTTAAGTGTTAGGATAGATTAGGTCGCTTAAGAAAACAGTCAATATGAGTGATGCAAACTCAACTGTTTCAAAAGTTCCATGTCAAAATAGGATATAGCAATATATCACATCGAACAATGAACGTTTGGCTTAGTTACTTTTTTGTTCGAGGAGGGAAATTGCGTAATACGACATGCTGAGGCATGAAGTGAGGAGAAAATCCTAGGATTTTAAGGAATTTCAGATACTTCGACGACCTAAAACTCCATCTCCTCTAAATGGACGTTTGTGTAGTCCCTTAGGAAACAAGTAGGAGATAACATTCTGATCCCATTGCCCCCCGAGTTTTATGGTGTCCGAAAACTGCCATGAAAATGAATCAGACAAAATTGAAGTAATAGCCGAAGAAATATTATTGACGAACAACATCGAATGACGAAATAACGAAGATACAGTAGGCCATTGAAGATAAACATGAAGATTCATTGATAATAACGACGAAGTTGTTCTGCATTCCAAGCATGCTCGATCTTGTGTCCACCGATGCGAGCTAAGTTATACGTCCCAGGTCGAATGACATTATCAATAACATAAGGCCCTTCTCAGGAAGGCCCAAATACACCGGCACCATGCTCTTTATTGTTAGGTAGAACTCGTCGAAGGACCAGATTTCCAACTTCAAAATATCTACCTTTGACTTTGGAGTTATAATATCGAGCAGTGCGTTGTTGATATGATGCAATTCGGAGCTGAGACTGTTCACGTTGTTCTTCTAAAAGATCGAGTTCAATTCTTAGTAATACATCATTCTGATTTTGTTCATAAACAGACTGCCGTAGGGAGCCCGCACCAGTCTCAACTGGGATCATCGCTTCATATCCATAAGCCAAAGAGAATGGACTCTCTCCAGTAGTAGTTCGTTGTATGGTGCGATAAGCCAATAAAACTTCTGGAAGTACTTCTGCCCAGGCTCCTTTATGCTCCTCCAGCTTTGTCTTTATATTCTGCTTGAGTATTTTGTTTATCGCTTCGACCTGCCCATTGGCCTGTGGATGAACAATAGTAGAGAAACTCTTCCTGATGCCCAAGTTATTGCAGAAGTCACGGAACTCGTCACAGTCGAATTGTTTTCCATTATCAGAAATTATAGTATGCGGTATACCATAACGACAGATTATAGATTTGTAAACAAAATCTATCATCTTCTTCGCGGAAATAGTGCTCAAGGCCTCGGCTTCTGTCCATTTTGTAAAATAATCGACTGCGACCACAGCATATTTCAAACCACCTCACGCTAATGGCAGCATCCCGATAATATCGATTCCCCAAACAGCAAATGGCTATGGACTAGTCATTGTAGTTAAAGAAACATGTGGTTTTCTAGGAATAGTCACAAATCGTTGACATTTATTACACCTCCTAGCAAATTCCAATGTATCCTTCTTCATGGTTGGCCAAAAATACCCTTGTCGAAGAATCTTGTTTGCAAGTGCCTGCCCCCCAGAATGATTTGCACATATTCCTTCGTGAATTTCCCTCATAATATAGCGTGCTTTTTCATCATTGACACACAATAATAATGGCAAGCTAAAACTCCTTCGATAAAGCTTTTCATCCTGGATGATATATCAGGCTGCCTTCATGTGGAGTCACTTTGCATCGTCCTTGTTCTCAGGAAGATCGCCATTTTTTATATATTGCATTATGGGATCCATCCATGATTGTTTTTCTACAACTGGCATAGCTACTTGGGGTTCGGCCTCAATGCTTGGAGATATAAGAAATTCAACAGGAACTACCTTCAACAACTCTGCATCTTTCGTCAAAGTGAGCTTAGCAAGTGCATTCGTCCGGGCATTTTCAAGGCGAGGAAGAAGCTGAATGTTATAAGCAGCGAATGTCGAGAACAATTACTACACCTTCTACAAATAAACCATCATTCTCTCTCCTCTCGCTTGATAGTCGCCCTTAACCTGACAAACGACCAGTTGGGAGTCACTGTAGATTTCAATTATCTCGACCTTCATTTCCTGTGCGAGCTTTAGCCCAGCTATCAGCGCTTCATACTCAGCCTCATTGTTCGACGCTGAGAATTTGAAGCGAAGCACACAATGAATATTGTGCCCTTCAGGACTGATTAAAACTAGGCCCGTACCTGCTCTATTTTCATTCGACAACCCATCAACGTATAGTTTCCACAACCTTAATGTATCTAAAATGGGTTTTTCGAGTACTCCCGTGGAAAGATCGATATCATATGTAAATTCGGCAATAAAATCTGCGAGGGTCTGACTCTTTACGGCAGTGCGAGGTTGAAAATTGATGTCAAATTGACTCAATTCTACAGCCTACTTAAGCAGCCGTTCTGACGCCTCAGGTTTCTGTAAGACTTGCTTCAACGGAAAATTTGTGAAAACCCTGACGGAGTGAGTATAGAAGTAAGGTCGAAGCTTTCTTGATGCAATGACGAGCGCTAGCACTAATTTCTCCATCTCCGGATATTTGGTTTCGGCATCAAGTAGTCTTTTACTTACATAATAGATAGGTGGCTGAATATTTCTCTCCTCGTGAATTAATGCAGCACTCGTTGCATACTTGGAAACAGCGAGATATAAGCTTAATTCTTCTCCTGGGTTTGGCTTGGACAAGAGTGGAGGAGAACCCAAATGTCTTTTCAACTCTTGGAACGCCTGCTCGCATTCGTTTGTCCACTCGAATCTCTTTGATCCTTTCAATACTTCAAAGAAAGGTTGGCATTTATCGGTCGATCTAGATACCAACCGACTCAGTGCAGTTACTCTTCCTGCTAAGCTTTGCACATCCTTGGGTTTACGAGGGGATTGCATATCAATCAATGCCTGTATCTTCTGAAGATTTGCTTCGATTCCTCGCTGATTGACCATAAAACCCAGAAATTTTCCAAAGCTTACTCCAAACGCACACTTCTGGGGATTCAGCTTCATTTGGTATTTTCGGAGAATCTTGAACATCTCATCAAAGTGTTTGATTTGATCTTCAGCCTTTTTCGACTTCACTAGCATGTCGTCGACATATACCTCCATTGTCTTGCCAATTTGTTTTGCAAATATCATATTGACAAGACGCTGGTAGGTCGCTCCTGCGTTGATAAGTCCGAAGGGCATCTTTTTATAACAGTATAATCCTCGATCAGTGATGAACGAGGTATGCTCCTCATCTAGCTCGTACATGGGGATTTGGTTATATCCAGAATACGCATCCATGAAACTTAGTAGTTTATGCCCCGAAGTCGCATCTACAAGCTGGTCGATTCTTGGAAGTGGGAAGCTGTCCTTCAGGCATGCTTTGTTGAGATCGGTGAAATCGATACATGTTCTCCACTTCCCATTGGGTTTCTTCACTAAAACCGGGTTTGCAAGCCAGTCAGGATAAAAAGACTCTCTTATGAACCCAATTTCGAGCAACTTTTCCACTTTTTCTTTTAATGCGACGTAGCGTTCTGGATTCATAGCCCTTCTTTTCTGCCGTACAGGCTTCTTTGTCGGATCTATGTTCAGACGATGGAATATGATCCTTGAATCAATCCCTACCATATCTGAATGTCGCCATGCGAAGACATCCAAGTTAGACTTCAAAAAAGCGACCAATAAAGCTCACATAGGTCCTTGAACCTCTGTTCCAATCTTTAAAGTCTTGGAAGACATGTTCAATGATAAGTCCTCTAGATCTTCAATGGGTCCAGTTCTGACCTCTTCGTCTATTTATCGAGGATCGAAGTCTTCGCTGGTCGTTTCGATTGACGCTTCTATTGACGACTCGACTGACGCTTTATCTGATGACTCGACTGACGCTTTACCTGACGATTCGGCTGACGCTTTATCTGACGACTCGACTGATGCTTTACCTGACAATTTGACTGATGCTTTGTCTGACGACTCGACTGACGCTTTGCTCGCTGCCTCGACTGACACTCTGTTCGGTGCCTCGACTGGTGCTTCCCCTGGCAGGTGGATCATCATTGTGCAGGACGTCGCATCCTTTGCTGCGAGTTTTAGCGAGTTGTTATAACAAGTCCTTGCATCATATTGGTTTCCTCGCACCTCGCCTACCCCGTGTTGGGTCGGGAACTTCATAGCGAGATGATAGATTGAGGTGATGGCTCGAAGTTCCCTTAGTGTCGGCCTTCCCAGCACGGCATTGAAAGCAGAGGGACAATCTACCACCAAAAGCTGGGTCATTTTTGTTGAAACCCTAGGATAGGTTCTAACGCTGACCATCAATTCAATCATGCCCATAGGCATCAGGCTGTCACCAGTGAAACCATAGAGTGGGTTGGCGGCAGGCTTCAAGTCACTCTCGTTCAACCCCATCTTCTTAAAGGCGTCGAAGTACAGGATGTCCACAGCACTCCTGTTATCAACCAATACTCGCCACAACTGTGTACTTCCACAGTTAATTTTTATGACCAACGTATCGTTATACGGATAATGGACTTCTCTTGCGTCCTGCTCTGTGAAGGTAATGTCCATGTCCGGTACTCATTGAAGCTTGCGTGGTCGCTGCTCAAGATGCATGACGTTAGTTAAAGGCTATTGTCGAGCTTCTCACACATACCTGTCTTGGGCCCTTTTCGCCACCAACATGCAGTCTTCCGAAGATAGTTCGGACTTCGCGCTGAATTTCTGTAGGTCGCTGTTGGTTCTCTTCTCGCCTTTCGTCATTCTGTCTAGTGTACTGCCGCAGTCGCTCCTCTTTAATCAGTCTTTCGATTTCATCCTTCAAGGCAAAGCAATCATTGGTATCATGCCCGATATCATTGTGATACCGGCAGAACTTATTGGGGTCGCGCTTTGCCCTCTCCCACTTCATCAGTTCCGGTTGACGGTATTGCTCCTTTTGGTTTGTGACCGCATAGATATGATCTATAAGAGCGTTTAACTCGGTGTGATTGTTGAACCGCATGGGAACTCTTGAAATCTCCTGTTTTTTGGGTCTAGGCTGATTCTCCATCGGCTGTTCATTATTCCTTTTATTTTTCTTATTACCGTTATTGTTGGTAATAACCGCATCTTTCGTTGCATCTTTTCTTCCTTCTTTCTTCGTCTTTTGAAGATTCTCGCGCGAAGATTCTACTCTCAGATGCCGACCAACCCTTCGGTAGAATTCTTCTAGAGTTCTACACTCTCGTTCAAGCAATTCCTCCCAGAGTTTAGTTTCTGGTCGCACCCTCGCCATCATGAGAGTTAGAATTCCTCCCTTAGGCGGGTTATTGACCTTTGCTAACTCCGAGGTGAATCGATTGAGATAAGATCGTAGAGTCTCCTCTGGACCTTGCCGGATTGCAGACAAGCTAACAAGTGGAACAGTGAAATTCTTGGCAGCTTGAAACTGTCTCAAGAACGCCGTCTAAAGTTGTTGCCAGGACGAGATCGAGTCGGATGTGATTCCTCGGAACCACTTCTTTGCTGCTCCCGAGAGAGTTACAGCAAAACATCTGCAGCGTGCATGGTCATTGACACGATGTAGTTCTATTAAGTCATTGAAGTGATCCATATGGTCCTGTAGATCAGTTTTCCCATCAAAAGTATTAATGGTGGGAAGTCTGAATCCAGTGGGAAGGGCTGCAGCTCAAACCTCCTCGCTGAATGGCGATTGACGATACCCATCAGCGAGCTCATCGTCCCAACCAGCAAGTGCGTCTAACGCAATCCTTAGATTGTGAATATCGACATTCAGAGGGAAAGCATTATCTCTTGCTGGCGGTAAGGGCGGTCTTTAATCGTTATCTCGATGCATGGCGGGTTGGTCAGGTAGAGTCTTCTGTGACCTGTGAGAGAAATCCAGCGAAATAGTGCGACGAGACCGGCTTTGGTCATTATGATGCGATATTGATCGACCATGGCTACGTCGTCGCTCCAAGAATTGTCTTAGGTCCGCAGGATCTTGTCTCGACTCTCTGCTGATCCTTTCGAAGACGCTTCTCGATAGTCTTTTTCGTTCGCTACTCAAACGATCTTGACTATTAGTGGATCTACGAGAAGGTGGTTGACGATCACGATTAGTACTTGAACTCTCTGTACCAGATTCCGGAGGCAAGTTTGTAACCTTGCCTTTTCCTTTGGAGGTGCGATCTTCATGACGCTCCTGCTGGGTTCTTGGCTGGTCGCGCCTTCTTGTCTCTAAGATCTGTATTCCTTTCTCAGGTAGAGCAGGACATTCTTTGGGGCGTTTGTGCTATGGTGGGGTCACCATCTGCCCTTCAGCAAGTCGTCGCAGGGTATCATTGATCTGGTTAGTGACTTGCTGAAGGTTCACCAGTGTCTCCTCTATGCGATCCTGTCTCTAGGAAAGGTTTTCTGCTGCGGTCATAGTAGACTGATCCTGAGCGGGGTCTGCCTGCATAGCAGCAGTGCTTTGGGGTTGGTTTTGGCTAGTTCCAGTGACTCTGGCAGTGTTTTTGGTGTTTGCCATTATTAAAAGAATAAATTTCACAAACTGTTTTGCCGGAATAACCCTCCTTCTAGCGCCAATTGTTGATGGAGGTTTTGTCAACAATAAATTTAGAAAAATTAAGAGATGTGACTTGTGTGAATTGAGTTATTAATTAAAGCAAATAAAGAGACAAAGGATTTTATAGTGGTTCAGCTCCAAAAAAGATGAGCTTACGTCCATTGTTCTTCACTATTTTATGGAGAATTACAAGCACTCAGTTACAATTATCTCGTCTGGAAATCTCTCTCAAATCGGAAGTTAAGAGTTTTGAAATCAGAAAATCGGAATCCCCCGTCTCAAACATTGAGCTCCCTTTATATAGATGAGGGTAACCCTATGTTCCTAATTGTGAAAACGGGTAACTACACAATCGGGCAATACAATTTGAGTAACAACATAATTGGGTAACTACTTAAAACGGGTAACTGGCCGATCATTAAAAGAGAGACTTCTGTTTCCCTTTTCTTGCAGGTTACCTGTTTGATGAAGCAGAGACTTGTTTCCTTTTCTCTCGGGTCGCACAGAACCTATTCGGAGGAGGTCGCACATAACCTATGCGGTGGAGGTCGCACATGACCTATGCGATGGAGATCGCGCATAATCTTACACATGCGACCTGATATAGGATTTTAAACCGCATAACAGAACTATTTGTTCATTTCTATTTAATTTATCATTTATAAATTTTATTTGGTGAACAACTTAGTATTAAATAGCATTATTCAGCGATCACAGATGAGCTCACATGCCTCTAATATAGAAGTCTATGTGTTTATAAATAATATATACTCCAGTATTGAAGTCTATGTGTTTATAAATAATACGTAAGATCATGAATTACATATCATAAATATGAGAATTTATCCAAATAAATCAAATTTTAAAGACTGTTCAAAAAAGATAAATTCACCCTTTGAATCTTTTATTTTGCTTTCCACTTTGTTTATAGAATCACTACTATAAATAAATAATAAAAAAAACGAAATGCGTTAAAAAGTTAAAAACCAACACAAAATTACTTTATTTCATCTCTATATACCCTAGTCATAGCTTAAAAGACATAGGTAAACCTTCAAAAATGTCATATATGTTGGTGTCAGAATCAATTCTTAATTCTTTTTTATCGATCCTTGTGGCCTATTGATCAAGATAACGTAAATTATAACTATGGGAAATAGTGATAAATATGATTTAAATACCAAAATTCATAATTCAAGTCAAACACAAAATAGAATCAGTATATTAAACTCCTACTACGAGTTGTCAAATGTAATGTTTATCTGTCTATTATAAAATAACATTTTTGGAGTTTGGTTGATATTTTACTTATAAGAGCATCTCAATGGGCATTCCCATTTCAATACAAAATTTTAGTATTGAGCAAAAGAAAAAAAAAAATCTACCTTCTATGTTTAATAAAAATTTTAGCATCTTGTATTTATTATCTTATTTTGGCTCTTGCTGACAGGAATTTTTTTAAGGGGGCATAGTCTAAATTTTTTTTATAATTTTAAAACACGTTAGTCAATATAAACTAATATAAAATAAAAAAGTACATGTTAAAAAAATATTTCCAAAGTGTAGGTAAAATTTAGTATTTTAAAACTATATAAAGTAAAGTTTAGAAATTTAAAAAGGATTAGTGGGTTATATGGGGAGCATTATTAAATTTTTTTTATTAAAAAGGACAAAAACTATAATTATAAAAATTTTGGAGGCAAATAAAGAATAAAATGAAACTTTTAGATAAAATTAAGGTGAAAAATATAATTTTTAAAAAAATGAGAGGGGGCAGTGGCGGTGACCTGTCGTGGCTCTGTCCTTGCTTGCTACCATCAAGTTTTAATTACTTGCGTAAATATATTTATGATTGCAAAACGATCTTAAATGTTGATATTGATATACCTGCTAATATTTTCAACTATATGCAAACTATAGAATCAAGAATTTGAAAATTATTAAATTGGGACAATATAAAAAAGTAAAAAAAAAAAAACAATTATTTTAGCCTTTTATCAAAAAAAAAGTCACATCTTTTTATTAATATTAGATAACAAATTTTCTTTGTATTTTTTTACTAAATCTCACTAAATTCAAATATACAAAAATTCTTTTTTTTTTTTGAATTTTGTTATTTAATTTTAAAAGTTAAAAACATTAACTTTCAATAATTTTAACTTTGATTTTGATTTTAAGCGTGAACAGATGAAATTTGACTAAAAAATATAAATAAAAAAATTTATTTGATATTAAAGAAAAGACTCAGTTTTTTTCCCAAAGGCGAAACATATATATATTTTTTTATACTATCCCTTATTAAATATTATGTATTTCCTTTTCCTCTATGTTAATAAAAGGTTACTTTGACAAGAGTGTCCGATGGGACCGACATTTAAATATTCCTTGACTATGACCACTAATTACAATTAACTTTGATATCAATGGCCTTGACTAATTAACAATTATCCTTAAGAGTCACTCTAACGTGTGACCAGAAACTTGGCTACAAAACCCAATCACATAATAACTTACAAATCCAAATTCGCCACGTGTCATATCAAATAACGTGGCGAGATACCGATCACATAATCTGATGGTATCACTAGATTGGCCGCAGACGATGAAAAACGCGGTATTACCTTAGAATGGAGCTGAAACGTGGACGAGAGTAGAAAACACGCGTTTGACGCGGTTCACGAAGAGGCTCACCTCTCTCTTTGCTCGTCTTGTATTGACCGCTTCTCTCTCTACTCTCTCTCTCTCTCTCTCTCTCTCTCCGCCCTTATTTCGATTCTTACACTACAGATTCCATTTTGGGTTTCACTAATCCCTGTCTGAATTTTCGATTTTGGGTCAATTTTTCTCTCGATTTCTTTCTTGCTCGATCGATCATGGCAACCAACGGCAACGATAACAACAATGGGGTTGATGAATCGAGCCCTTTTCTGAGCAAGCAAGTCGAAGGAGCTGAAGAGAAGAGCAATAATGCCGGAAAGCCCACGAAGGCTTCGCCGGAGGAGGCTTTGTCGGCGAAGTCTCCGGCTCCGGGACATGTTAAATGCGGCGGCGCGTGTGGCTGGACCGCCGATGGATTGCCTCTAGGGCACGGCAGCGTGGTTGGGGAGCCGATTCAGCGGACTCAATGGGACTCTAGCCTCTTCGCTTGCCTTGGCCGCAACGATGAGTTCTGTAGCAGCGATCTCGAAGTTTGTAAGTTTTTTTTTAGATCTTATTTTTATAAGATTTCCCCATGAATTGCAAAAGGGTAGCTTTTTTTTTTTTGGTTGAACAAGTTTATGAATTTGTTCTCTGTGTTTGATTTTTTCGGTAATTAAGGGCCATTTGGTGTCGGAAATTACATCTCGGTTATTACTTTCATTTGGGTCGGTGTTAGTTTCGTCTGATTATGTTGAAATGCGTAGTTTCGTATGATTACGATTTTGTGCTAATTAAGGGCCATCTTGGTGTTTGAAATTGTATTTGAATTGATACTTTCATTTGGGTCGGTGTTAGTTTCATCTGATTGTGTTGGAATGCATAGTTTAGTATGAATGTGATTTTGTGCTAATTGAGGGGCATCTTGATTGTTACTTTCATATGGTCGGAGTTGGTTTTGTATAATTATTTCCAAGTGCTTTACTTTTCTTGAATGAAATGCACTACCTATCTAAATTTTGGTTTGTGATATTGGTTGTATAAGGAGTCCGGTGAAACATAATATTCAACAGTTTTGTGGTGATGCTATCAATGTTTGTTGTGTACCCAAGTTAATGGTTGTATTTCTGGCTAGGTCTTCTTGGAAGTGTGGCTCCTTGTGTGCTGTATGGAACCAATGTTGAGAGACTTGGATCAAGTCCTGGCACTTTTGCGAATCACTGTTTACCTTACTCTGGTCTGTATCTTCTTGGGAATTTCTTTTTTGGTGGGAACTTTCTTGCTCCATGGTTTTCATACCCTAGCCGTTCTGCCATCCGCCGGAAGTTTAACTTAGAGGCAAGTTCTTTCTTTACCCCTTGAAAGTATGTTGTTTTGACTTCACTAAACAACTCCACTAATTTCTTGATTTATTGGTTTTTGGTTCAATTATACTTGTTCTTCTATAGAAGTTGCTTCTTTGATGGTCTTGTTCTTGTATGGCTTCTAATTAGTGGCATAAAGCACTTCTATCAAAGCTTTGAGCTAACTTTTTCATCATAGGGATACCTTTAAGAGCCACTGCTAGTATTAATTAATCACTGATTGATTGTATATTCCCATAACTTGGGTATTCTTAGATGCTCCATGTGGTCCTTGTAGTGTTTGTAAACTTCTCTCTTACTCAACGAGCTTGTTGTGTTTTGTTTTCACTACAGTTGTCCTTAAAAAACTGAAAATGCCAAAGAAATTGATGTAAACACAGAGAGGGAGAGAGAGGGAGTGCTTGTAAATTTCTCACTTACTCAACGAGCTTGTGTTTTGTTTGAGTGAAAATACACTTCTCTTTTAAAAACTGAAAATGAGAGAGAGAGAGAGAGAGAGAGAGAGAGAGAGAGAATGCTTGTAAATTTCTCTCTTACTCAACGAGCTTGTTGTGTTTTGTTTGAGTGAAGATACACTTCTCCTTTAAAAACTGAAAATGCTAAAGGAATTTATGCAACGGGGAGAGAGAGAGAGAGAGAGAGAGAGAGAGTGCTTGTATTCAATGAGCTTTTTGCGTTTTGTTTGAGTGAAGATCCACTTCTACTTTAAAAACTGAAAATGCTAAAGGAATTGATGTAACCAGAGAGAGAGACATCTCATTAAAAAACTGAAAACGCTTAAGGAATTGATATAACCAGAGGGAGCTTTTTCTGATTTACCTTCTCTTTTACTGATTTTTGGTGATGAGCAGGGTAGCTGTGAAGCACTTCACAGGTCATTTGGGTGCTGTGGGAGCTTTGTGGAAGATGAAGTGCAGCGTGAACAGTGTGAGACTGCTTGCGACTTTGCTACTCATATCTTTTGCCACCCATGTGCCCTTTGTCAGGAAGGTCGTGAGCTCCGTCGCCAGCTTCCTCATCCTGGTTTCAATGCTCAACCAGTTATGGTTATGATCCCCCCTACAGAGCAGACTATGGGCCGTGGAGCTTGAGATTATCTGCCTGAATGTCGACGTTTGTATCGTGCCTGCCATTGTGATGTTATCATATGATACCGAGAATTGTTTTACTAGCTTTACTGAACTATCTGAACTTTTTTTCTTTTCTCGAACTATCGTCTAAACATAAATAAATGAAATTGTAGACTTATGCCCCTGTTATAATAAATAATACCTATGGTTATTCCTGGTTTGAAAGTAGAGTTGCAGGGTGCTTATCTGTGATCATTGGAGGATATAGAGGAGAGGTATTCAGTACTTATCCCAATTCGATGTGAAACTGAAGAAAATGAAACTGCAAGAAAACTAGTTTTTTTATAATGGTTATTTTACCTTTATATTATAATATTAAAAATTTGTGTGCGATGCAGTTGAGTAATTAAACTCCCTTCTTAGTAAATCTCCCTTCCTCTTCTCTCCATTTTGGGTGGAGAAAAAGTTTCCACCTACTGTCTTCTTCCATTTTTGTCTTCCACTTCCCTCTCCTACCAAACAACTATTTTCTTTTCTCAAGTTTTTCACCACTTTTCTCTTTTTCCACTCTTAACAAAACATAGCCTAAATGGATATTGTTAACCGTCTACTCGCGTGAACTGTATTGCTATTGTGCTAGGACGATGGCCGAGCAATGCCTTAAAGGGAAAGTTTAGGAAGAAATTAGAATGAGCGAAAAATTGAATCATCCTCTCTAGTTTAACTATGTGAACAAGATTCTCCACAATTTGTGCCCAAAATGGGTACATAAATACATAGGTTGATGAAAGACGGAAACTTTTCTGATTTCCATTCTCTTTATGATCTAAAAAAAATTACAGATTAATAAACATACTCCTAGTGTGAGCTGAATGCATTGCAAGCTTTGGTCTGTTAAATTCCTTGTAAATATAATCCTTATTAATGCCTAACTTTTCTTAACTTCTTGCAAAACCGATTATTATATAACCCATCAGCAGATTTCTGAGATAACGAAATGAAATGCAGTTGCTCAAGGAAACATGAACAAAATTCCGATAAACATACCTAGATAAATTGCCATACCCGGTACCTAGGTTTAGGGAATGACTCTGATACTAAACACGTAACTGCACTATCTACCCTACTAAACGACCCAAATAAAAAATAAACATGATAAAAAAGACGGGGGGGTCTCCACTCTCTACACAACATGAATGAGATGAAATTAAGTTGCTTGAGGGCATAATGAAAAAAGATTCTGATGAACATACCTAATAAGCGTCCCATGCATCGGTGGTCAATGACTCTTTACGTTAAGGACTCACTGGTAAACCTACCCTAACGACCCACATAAAAGGACATAACAAAGGAGACCATAGGGATGTCTCCATTCTCTACACAGCATGAATTGACTTCTCTGTCGCTTACTCTTGTTGCCACTAGTAAAAGGCTGTATTCTAGACCTATCAAGTTAGTAATTTACAGCCAAATTATATATGGCATTTGTAGCAGAATGGTTAATAGAAGTTAGAACAACAAAAGTAGCTCTGCGAGGAATTGTTCCCAAAAATGGACATATAAGTAAAGACAAGTCTACAAGAGAGTAATCAATAGATGCAAAACAATGTCAATAACAAACTGACATTCTAACTCAAATGTCTACGCACATGTAACAAGAACTTATGGTGAAGAAGTTGATTTCCATTGACTGTGAATGTAAAAAGAACGAAAGCACGTTGAACTCCTCTCTTGACACCAAGAAATGGTGAAAAAATTCTTAAAAGAACAGTCAAGATGGAGAAACCAACAAAAAGTTAAAAGTCTTCCATATCTATTCTCCCGGAGCAGAGACGCCTTGCTTCAGTCGCTCTTTCTTCAGTTTCTTCTTGGAGACTGGTTTCTTCTTCCTTGGGGGAAGATTCTTCTGAGCATAGGTATAGAGTACAAAGTTGCCAACGAGGAACACAAGTAGTAGCCCAAAAACAACAAGCAACACTATCAATCCTGGGTTAAACCCTTTTGCTCCAGCATCCTAGATCACATTTTCCAATTGAATGAGACAAGTAATTAATCAGTTAGATAAGAATACATCAGACCATAAAGAAGAAAATGAAAGAAACTTTAAAATATATATATATACATATATATATATATATATATCATCAAAGACTCAAAATCAACATCTGTCATGAGAAAAAAAAATGTATCAGTAGACCTAATGTTAGATATTCGATAACATAATTACTAATTTCACATTCACAGGATGCTAACACCTTAGATTTAATGCTACATCAATAACTGAGGCATAAGCCAACATTTAACAATAATGTCACAGAGTCCCATCATAAATGAACTTGTTAACTTTGGCATTACAGATTTTAAATTGATGACCGAGACCAGCTCAGAGAATGAAAATTATTCTTTTAGCTCAAACCATCTCTTGCAGGAGCATCTAATAAGACCTATTGATACAGGGCTAAAAATCTTTAAATCTGACTCCATACATTCGTAATCAACATTATGTCCCGCACCCTCTTTTCTTTTTTCATTTTTTCATAAGACCCTCTTCTTTTTTCATTTTGTCTTGAAAAATTATATAATAAAAAGCATAGAAACACAACTTGAGACCTCGTAAAATGCCATTTACCAATCTAATGTAAATTAGAAAATCCAAGATGAAAGTTTCGTCTCTAGGGAATTTAAAGTACCAATCTGACTATGAACGCAACCATACATTTGTTGCCTAAACAGTAGATCGCTCGTACAATTGCACAAAACACACCTATTCCTAATTTTATCAACAAGAACATCCGAAATCAATGGGTTTTAAATTCATTAAAAAACAAAAACAAACCCCCCACCCCCCCCCAAAAAAAAAATTGGTGAATTTTACAGAGCCAGAATCAACACAATTTTCGCAGGAATTAATTTATTCCAATCAAATCAAGTCATGCTCAATCGATTCCATGAGCAACATGCATGACCAATATTCATGTACAGCAATCAAAATATATCAAACAGACCCCCCCCAAAAAAAAAAAGAAGCCGAAAAGGCCATCTTGAGGAAAACTGAGAAAGCAATTGTCAGAGAGAGAGAGATATGATACAGATCTCGGAACTATAAATCTATATAATTTTCAAATCTTTGTACGCAGATCTTGAAATTTTGGGTGTAGAACAACAATAATTGGGACAAGACAGAGAGAGAGTACCGCGCGATCGAAGGAAGGCGGAACACGGGAAGCGAAGTCGTCGTCCATGGCCGCGACTCAGGTCACAGACTCTGTTATCAAATTCAACTGGTACGGAAGAAAGTTCCGGAAACGAATCTGAATCACAGAGAGCCTTATACGAATGGTGGTGTTGGTGGTGTTATTTAGCTCCGTCAACGGTGGGTTCGTGTAAAACTCAAGCTCACTATGGTTTATGGATTGGGCTTTAAAGTTTTTTTTTTTACCATACCCTCCAAGATCAGATGGGCCCACTGTTAAAGCCCAAGTTTCTGATTGGACTGGGCCCCAAGAGAAAATAGGGCGGGCCCGGCAGAAGTTTTACTCTTAGCAATTTTTGTTGTAAAGTTTCAAATTTGCCCCTACTTTTTCTCCAACGAGTTGAAATTTGCCTACTAGTTAGAGGGGCGTTTTAGTATAAAGATTTGTCTTTTTGAACATATTTATTTAACTCCCATATGACAAAAGTTGTGTGTAAAAGAACCCTGAGCGCAACTTGTGCATAAAAAGAGAGAAAATTTTACTAGGATTATTTAGATAAATTTAGGTTTATTTAAGTAGATCTCCAGTTTTAGAATTTTGTAGCTGAGTGTCCATTAAATATAAAGTATTAGCTGAGAAGTGTTTTGTTTTCCATTTTTCAATCGCCCTTTTCTTGAACATTTGGCTCAAAAAAGTGAACTGTGTTCATTTTCTGAAATCTAGACCATAAAAAGGCCATTCACCTACAGAGCCCTATTATTTATTAGACCCAACTAGCTAGCTAGATATAATAGTCATTTTCTTTCTTCTAATTCATAACACTTTTCAAAGAAAAAAACATTTTTTTTGGTCAATTGTCTCACACAAATCAATTCTAAAGGAAAAGAACAATGACAATCTTATACCAAAAATGACGTAACATCTATTTCAATCACTTTTTATTTTAAATTTGGACCATACAATGTGTAAAATTTTAGTATCTCTATTATTAATCAAAGGAAAATTTTAGCTGGTTAAAGTGAAAAATTAACAAAATATAAAATAATTTTTTTTAACAAAATTTTGACATCAGACCTAACTAATTTTTCTAGTATTGATATTATTACTCTAATTTATACTATTTATGTTGTAAAAATGTGTTTTGTTTTGTTTGGTGGTTGGTTGTCCCTACCAAATCAATTCGAAAAGAATAAAAGATTAGCTACTGAAATAAGTACTTATACCAAAAACTAGTATAATAATAGGAATATTGATGGAGATTAAAACAAGGATGAAAACTAAAAAACATACCAAATTTAACATAGTTCAACCACATATAATCTCATTGGCCTCTATTCACTATAGTCAAATTTATTAAGAGAGAGAGAGGGAGAGGGGTTTTACGAAGTGTAACTCCAAATATATGTAGCTTAAACAATAATTTATTCAGCTAGAAAAGAGATAAAATGACTATGTAGTATGCAGTATAACAAATTGAATCCAATCACCTATTCATTGTTAGTGATGCGTCATCTTTTAGGAATGTTGTAGAGACAATAAGTCACATTCTTGATATATTATGATAAAGTGGGTGATAATGATTAAGAATAGGTCGAATAAGTCAGGAGTTACTGGAGTTGTTTGGCACATATGATATTCTAAAATATTGTGCTATCATCAAGATTGACACGAACTAAATTGAGACTTTTCATGCGAGTTATTTGGCCAACAACCTGTAAGTGGCTTAAATCGGTTTTTTGAGTTGTTTCCTTCATTTGGGAATAACACGTTATTGGTTTTTTTTTACTAGCAAGCTCCTTCTGTACACGAGATGGAAAATTCACATATAACATAGAGCATAAAAATTCATATTCACGTATGTCTTAAAAAGTGGTAAATAGCTACTTAAAAGGGATCCTTTACAAGATACACTTTTTGTTATGGTGTATAAATACACTACTCTTTATAATATTTTGGTGAATACATACTTTTAAGCTCTAAATTATTTTAAATATAAAAATATCTTTAGCAATTATTTCATTAAGAGTTCACGTTTTGACTAGACAAATGATGTCGAGTTACTAGTTATCTTATCTAATGCCTCTTAACACCATTTTCTAGTACAAGATTTTTTTTTTCCTTTCAAGTTGCTAAATACTTTATCTATTGCTAAATACTTTATCTAGTACCGATACCCTATCTAGTATGGGTTAACATCATATTTAGTACTATCAAAACCCTATATAGTGGTTAACATTCAAATGCATTGTATTTTTTTTTTGGTCAATTTTCTAGAATCTTTATCTAACTCTCGACGCCTTCGTTTAGCACTCTCAATTTTAGGACATATTAAGTATATTTAAGTCTTTTTATAGCTCTATTTTTTTTAAACAAAAAAATGTATTTCAACTAATTATTATTGAGAGGGGTATATTTATTAAAACTCACTCTTTTTACGAATTTCACCTAATTTTCACCTCAGGACAGATTGCTATTCGGCTACTTAACCCATAAACAGATTGGCGAAAGGAGACGATAAAAGTCCACTTTGGTGGCCCATATGATATTTGTGTCATTGTGTGTGTGCATGAATGTGAGAGAGAGAGAGAGAGAACAGCTGAACGTGATTATCTGTCTCCCAAAGTCTCGAAAGTAGAGAAACAGACATGAAGTAATGAAAGATATTCGTGACTTTTTCCAACTTTGGCTAAAGAACCATCATAGATTTAATATTTTTCCTTAGATGCCATGCCAGCCTTTTTTCGGTTTTGGACTAATTATAGAAAATAAATCATTTGATTATTTTAAATCTAATGTCTGATTGCGTGGACTTAGACCCCGTTTAATCAAATTTAGTTAAAAAGTTTTAAAACAAATTATGATCAAACTAAGACCAAAAAGAAAAATATTCAATACCTGATTTTTTTTAATGCATAATAGGTGCCATTACATAATTTAGACCCAAAAAAAAAAAAATTCACCATCTAGAAATTTTTCATTGAGATAAAAATACATTGAGATTCCATGTTTTATATTAAAATTAGAATGACATTCTTTGGACGACAAATGTTTACACATATCTCCTAAAACTAGAAAAATATAAATCACAGAGACTGATCCTTTAGTTAAATAGGACTAAATTGTTTTACCTTTAATCATTAAATCTTTATGAACTTAACTTTTTTTTTTATTAAAACAACAGTTAGATTGTTAAATGTAAAAGAATAGTTTTATTACACGTAAAAAAATAGTTTTATTTATTTATTTATTATTATTTTTTATAACAGGGGTTTTCATTGTTTATATATCTGGTACAGGAGTGTCACCTTGTGATGTACAAAAGATGTTACTATAATTTTTACATTACGGGTGTAGTCTCATAAAGTGATAAATGTGAGTTGGTTTGGTTGACAACCGTGATAAAGTGTAATTTTTAGCTAAGTGGTGAGTATTATTGTGACAAAGGTTGCAACAAAGCTTCATAAAAACTAATGTTCTTTTTGAATATGACATTCTAGACTTTTATTTTATGGGATACATGATATTAAACATTAGTTCTACTTTATTGTCCTTTTTTAATTTGTAGGGGTCACTTTTTTGAAATTTGTTTGCTACTACAGCACAAAGTGTATGATCCTGTCCCACATGCCAAACCTTATGTCGTTGTCTAATTATTATATGGCAGTGAAGCAGTTGCTGCATGCAATAATCTTCATGATGCCCCAAAAAATAAATTTCATATGTCAGCTGTTTGGAAACTCCTTCAATTAGATTTAGCGCATATATGTTTATATATATATTGGACCGCTCTAGATTGAACTTCAAATGAAAGCGATTACTTATTTCACATTCATGATGTTTAATTAGTATCAATTCTGACTAATATTAACCTTTTTATTGACGTGGATAGTGGGAGTCCCATAAAATCATCCCAATTAACTAAACGGATCATGTCTAAATGTTGCTTGATCTGGTAAAACAGTCAAAATTGCAAAATTGTTTTAACTGGCATTAACTTAACTATTCTTATTTTAACGTAAAAATTCACTTGTCGTCATAATGCAATGCATCTTTAATCACTCCTGATCACGTGTTGATGTTATGTATACTAATCTTCATTTTTAGCTATCTCCTAGGCCGAGATTACTGTCTTACGTTACATTGATTTAAAGTTTAAAATCCAAACAAGAATAAATTATTATTACATGCAATAATATTGTTGTTGGATAGATGATTAATGCATTCATGCATGCATGAAAAGTGAAAAGTTAAAACTTTGAAAATCAATGCATCACCAACTTATTCCAACGAGGCCAAGAACCTGCACAAATTAAAATAGTACCGGGGACCAATTAATCATAGGCGCTCTCTTTTAAACTAAGGGAACTAATTAATTTGAATCCAGTAAATACAGAACTATGTATGTATATAAGTGTACACTTGTAACTAATTTCATATTCAAATCCAATTCCAACCGCTGCAAATGGATATATATTATAAACCGAAGTGATCAACCATGTTAAATAAAAGAGACCACAACATATATGTATATACTAATTATTTACTAGTAAAAATACACAATATATAATGTTTATGAAAATATATAGAAGTGGTAATTCCTGCGACCCGGCCAGCTGATCAAAACCTCGCGCACTCATATATTATAATGTTACAGCAAAAGAATTACGAGTTTTTTTTTCTCTTATCCTTAATTTGCAGACAAATAAATTACAAACCGAGGTGACAATATTGCATCAAATTTAAAGTAAAAAAAAAAATTAAAAATTAAAAATTAGTAGTAGGGAATTACAGGGGGAGGAGGAGAAGCGTACGACACTCCTACAATCGGTGGAAGAGGAGGGTTGTTATCAAACGACGTCGGAGGAGGACTTGAAGGAGTGGGCTGATGCCAGTGCCCGTGATCGTGTGATTCGGGAGGTGGGTTTGGTGTCACTGGGTGCTCATGGTGACTTGGCGGGCTCGGATATGGAGGTGGGGGTGACACTGGAGTTTCGCACCCCGTGGGAGGCAGAGGAGGAGGAGGAGGAGGCAGGGGAAGCGATGGCTCACTCGCCGGAGGAGGAGTTCCAGCTTCTGGCGTTGGAGATGGCGGAGGTGGAGCCTTGGAGTAATCGTGGGCTGGTGGAGGCGGAGGTGGAGGTGGAGGTGGCGATGGCGGAGGGGGTGCGTTGTAGTAATGCTCATGAGTTGGAGGAGGCGTGGTGTGACCGGTGTAACTTGGTGTGGAAGGCGGCGGAGGAGGTGGAGATGCTTGATAGTGTTCATGAGACGACAGCGGCGGCGGCGGCGGTGTGTAAGTTGGCGTCGACGGTGGCGGAGGAGGGGCTTTCGAGTAATGTTCATACGACGGCGTAGGTGGCGGAGAGCCTGGATTATGTTCATTTGGAGGAGGTGGTGGGGGACTGTGGGGTTGATAGATTGGTACCTCAGCTGAATGCTGCGGCGGTGGTGGTGGGGAAGAGTAGTGGTAATGACTTAGCGGAGGAGGTGGCGAAGTGTAACCATTATGAGTTGGTGATGGTGGAGGTGGACTGTGGGAGTGATAACTTGGTACCTCACCCGAATGTGGTGGTGGTGGTGAAGAGTCATGGTAATGATTTGGCGGAGGAGCTGACGTGGTTGGTGGCGACGGCGTGGCTGGTGGAGGAAGGTGTGTCCCTGGCGGTAATCCTGTAGTTGGTGGTGGAGGTGAAGCCGGTGAATGATACCACGTCGGGGGAGGCGGCGGCGGCGGCTGTGGCTTGCTTGTTGGCATAGGCTTAGGCGACGAGGGTGGCGGCGGAGACCGCCATCTGATCGAAGGCGACGAAGCCGAAGTAGGCGGTGGCGGCGACGGAGCCACAAATGGCCTAGGCGACCGAGCCGGTTTAGGCGCCGGGGGTTTAGGAACTGGCTGCGGCCTTCTCCTCGGTGCAACCGGCCTCGGAGCCCCACCGGAATCGCAACCAAGCTTTCTACAATCAACAGGGCGGGCCGCATCGGAGGCGCATTGCCTAGCAGGTCGCTGATCGGGCTTACCAGGAATACAATTCTTTCCCCCGTTGAACACCGCCCTGTTTCCTCCGCCGGAAGTGGCGGCGCAATAGGGAGCCTCTCCGGTGAAGTAGTTGAAAGAGTACGTGAAGTTCTGCAACCTGGGCAGCTGGCAGATAGCAGCGGGAATCACCCCCGTGAACTTGTTGTGCGCCACGTCGAGTTGCTCCAAGCTCCTCATGTTCCCGATCGTCGAGGGCAGCGACCCTTGGAGCTGGTTGAAGCTCACGTCGAACACCGTCACGCTCTTCAGAAGCCCGATCTGCGGAGGCAAACAACCAGTAAGATTGTCGTTCAAGAGAATTATCTCGTTCAGAGTCTTCTCCATCTTTCCAATACTCCCCGGAATACAGCCCCCGAGATTGTTGTTCGCCAAGACCAAAACAGAGACCGGCGAGTTCCCGAGATTCTTCGGGATACCGAATCGGAACCTGTTGTCATTTAGGAAGATAGCGTCGAGATCTTTGTCAAACAGTTTCGACGGAACAGAGCCTTCGAACTCGTTAAACCGAAGATCCAAGTACTTGAGCGAAGGCAAAGAGAGAACCACCTTAGGGAACGTGCCGACGAACCGGTTGTTGCTGATATCAAGCTCATGGAGGAGCTTCAAGCGACGGAAACTCGTAGGGACGACGCCGCAGAACCGGTTCGAGTTGATGTGGAACAGAGCAAGGTCGGTGAGAAGACCCAGTTCGGGCGGGAGGTACCCGGCGATGTCGGCGTGGTTGAGGTCGATTCCGGCGACGACCCGGATCGAGGAGTTGGCCGGTGACCGCGCGCAGAAGACGCCGGAGTAAGAACAAACGTCGGAGCCATTCCAGTTGGTGGTGAAGTTAAAAGGGTCGGAGAAGATGGCGGCTTTCCACGCTTGGAGAGCAATGTAGGCCTGGCGGAGACTCGGGTTCTCGAACTTGAGGTTTGAATCTATTGCGTCGTCCTCGTCATTGTCAGACTGAGCTGAACCGATCCTGAAGAGAAGAGAGGAAGAGACCAAGCAGAGGAGGAGAAGAAAGGAACCGATAGGAGGTTGAGGAGGCCGAGACATTGGGGCAATCACAGCTATGGAGACAAAATCACACGAAGAAAAGAATCAAGAAGAAGAGTATGAATTATTGTAATAATACTCTGTTTTTGTTACAGAGAGAGAGAGAGGGTTTGCACTGTCCCCTAAGGGAACTTTTGGACAGAGTGCCGTACCCCATCTTCACATGCTCTATTTATATAAAATCTCTCTTACTAATTTACTATTGGTCTTTTCTATCTCATCTAAGTTTGAGTTTGAGGGTGTTTTTGTAAAGAAACTGAAAATTAAAAATTAGAAATTGACCCTTTTGGCCTTTGGGGTATATGTTTATGTTTATGTGGTATTATTTTGTATGTCAACACGCTTACTAGTTAGTATAATATTGGGATTTTGAAATGGGCAAAGGTGAATCATGAATGAATGGGAATTGGGGAGAGTGGGGCCCTTGTGAAAATTTATGTCGTTTTTGAGTTTTGTATTAAAACATGCTAGCACGTCTCGAGCTGGAAGGAGCAGATTTAGACTGAGAAGGAGTGGAGTTCAATCAATCAAGAGCTTGATACACTTGGAAAGAACCAATCTATAATCTGTAAAGTAATGAAAAAATAAAAATGAAAAAAGAAAAGAGAAATTTGTGGAGAGAGAGAGAGAGAGAGTTTTTTTGAGTGTTTGACTTCACAAGACGTGGCAGCCAGCTTCTTTATGACATTTCCTCCCACCGACTCTCCTAGCTGATATTACTCGGTTTACTCCCCCCACTGGGACAGCTCAGCTAACGATTCTATTGCTTTTCTTTTTCTTTTTTGAAAGACAACGTACGAATCCACCTGGCATTTTTGTAATTATTATTTAAATTTTGAAATCGTATAATATGATTATGGACGAATTGTCATGTTGGGCAATTCATATGTGATTTTGGACTGACATTATTTCAACTTTTAATTGAATTATTGTGCTTTCTGTTTAATAATTCTATTTCAGACAAGATTCTAAGCCTAAACATGCTTTAACATCGTCTCTCTGTATACATACATGGTGCCTCACTAATGTCTATAAACTTAAGCCATTTTTTTTTTCTCAAAGAAAAAAAAAATGTAAGTGAATTAATAGTTCTGTTTCAGCATATTAAGTTTTCAATAATGGAAGTAGGTGACAGAAAGCAGAGAGGAGTAAATGTTATGCCACGTTGCATTATTGGTAAAATCTGGTATGTGTGCAAAAGAAAGAGTTAATGCCTTTTGGAAAGATAAGTATTAGTGGGTGATTGTAACTAAAATTTAGGCTCATGTGGTTGGGCATGGGAAGGAAAAGTAAGTTTTGGGTAAAAATCTAGTGACTTTGAGGCTTTTACCTTTAGGTTGTCAGAAAAATCAAACAAACCATGGTCGTTTACATTTATATGCACTAGACAGGAATCAGTCAAGGACTGCACTAGAATCTCTCTGGTGGTTCTGCCATTCAATAATTATGTCATACTAGATATTATCAAAAAATAAATAAATAAAATTGTCATACTAGTAGTGGAGTGGGGCTTGTGGCCCATTCCTCATGGATTTGACAACTATTGCCAAATTTAGCCCGTACTGATCTTAATGGGCCGACAAGCCTAAACATATGTTTCAGTCACTTAATGGGTTTCCACATCTCGGGCTTCTCTCCCAAATAGCACATACAAAGTATTAATTTTGCCTTATAGCACATTAGTTTCTATCTTTGCAAACATAGCACCATTAAATCTTTTTATACCAAAATACCACTCACTAGTTGAATTGTCTTATGGGACTAGTTGCATTGCTTAAAAAACTAGATTATTTGTCTTGTTAGACAAGATGAGTTGTTTTAAAGGTTAAGTTGGGTTGTATTGTAGGACTGATTGCCCTATTTTATAAGATTGGCTAGGCTGTTTTATGTTACTATTGGGTTTTCCTAAAAGTCTAGTTGTGTTGTTTTAAAGGATAAGAGCAATATTTGGATGATCCTAATAAAAAAATTGCTACTACACTAAAGAAGATAAGAGAAAGTGCTAAATTTAAAATTAAAAACGTACGAAATTCTATTGGGCCTAATTTACTCCCAATCTAAAGAGACAAGCCAGACATATGGTCCATGTGGAAAAAGGCTTGGCTTGTGATATGCACTACAGCCGTTGTCCAGATAATCCCATCAGATGGACTCATGTCATTTCATAATGAGAAAATTAGGAGATACACAACCTTTTGTAAAAATATATAAAAAAATACGGTACTCTTCTTTTACTAATTCTCATATGATATTTATTAGAAATTTGACACATTTGGTGGGTATTGGGCTCATTTGAAGTTCATCTAGAGTCTGCTTGCCACACTACCAGTCCCGAGAAAATTCAGAAGCTCTACACTCTAATAATTTCAGCACCAGCCATTCCACCATATGCTTCAGCTCCGCTAGGAGATTAGAGAGTGCTTCCTTGCTACTTTCAATTCCAAAAGATTCAAAATTGGAAACCTAGATCAAAATAGACTCTCCATCATCTCTGTTCTTCCTCAAAAATGGGTATACTCTCCCTAGTTTGAGGAGAATTTTGATGATCAAAGGTCGCATATATTTATATTGATTTATGGTATTTTGTTTTGGATCATATTATTAGAGAATACAAGTATTCAATTTTATGTCATTAATAATATGAAGTAATGATTTTGTTTTGAGTTTATATCAAATGGCTAAAATGTTTTCTATGAAAAACTTGAGTATGGTATTATGTTAGTTGGAATTCAGGCATATTTATGAGCTCCAAGTCGATACAAATTAGACCTTTTAATTATTCATGTATTTTTATATAGTTAAGACTTCTAAATTTATAAGTTGTCACGTTGGAAATATATATATATATATGTTTATATATAACTCTACTTAGTTTAATTTCTTTTGATTTAGAGTTGAAACCTGAGATAAGTAATATCAAAGAACTTAACTCTATTTGTATATTTATTTTAGTATAAGGCACAGAGGTAGTGTAGGTGTAGATATAGGTGTGGTCTAAAATGAGCAATACATAATTTACTTTTAAGTACTTAATGTTGGCAGTTTTCCTTATTAGTTTGTTTAGCTAATTCTAATTTGATCAACATTAAACTCTTATTACAAGACTTTAAGTTAACAGTTTAATATTAATTACAAAGCTGTGTTAGTATGACAAGCATTACTCATTCTCTCCCTTGCCTTTACTTTCATAGAAGTTTCTCGTTCTTCCTTTGTCTTTTTCTAATATAGAAGTTTCTACGAATGATCAATTCTTTTTCTATCTACAAATGTTGATTAAAGTATGTATATTGTGCTTTCATATTTGTACATTCAGTTTGTTGGAGATAAAGTTTCATATGCACTTGATATGTACTTTCTCAATGCTTAAAAGTCAATGCTTATGTTGGAGAAACTCTATAATAATGAGAATCAAGATCCTTGATGCTATTGTTGCTGCACAAACACAATCAATTGTTGGTAGTTCCTCGAGAGCCCCATGGAATCATGTCAATTTGGTGTAGTTTCAAGTCATCGTTTTTAAAACTTATATATCAATAACTCTGTACCATCTCTTGTTCATTGTGATAGCTCCTTTACATTTTTACCCAAAAACAGAATACCATGATGACTTAAACTTTTCTTTATTTAACAAAGCCAATAGGAATTCTTTATAATTAAAAGTTCCTTAAAATTTAGTACCTTTTTCAATCGCATACCTATAATGCTAAGGATACACTTCTATTTCTTTGTCAATACTTTATATAAAGCTACTTTAATGCTAGATTGAAAACTTCAATTGTATACAAATATTACTAAGAGTAATGTTTTCTTTCACAAACCTTTGAAATATTTTTCAATATGTCCTCAGTGGTCTATATATATATGTACTTTTTTTACAATCTATTTATTTCAGATCAATATTGTAATGCTCAAACAAATCTAATTCAATTTTTAGAATCACGTGTAAGATCTTATAAAACTTAGATGCAATATGATATCTTTATCATAAACAACCATAAGAATCTTCTTTAGTCTCACTCCTTCTAACTTTAATCTTTAATAGGCATATGAAAACTAAATCTAATCACCAAATCTTATGTCAAATACAAATACTATGCTTATAACCAAATTTCATAGAATTCTAAATCTTAATGTTCACTGAAAATAGCCATAAAGATCAAAACCTAATAATTGGTTAAGGGTATAACCAAAGTCCAATAGTTGAAATATGACTATACTTAGTCAAATAATATACTATATAACTTATACTTTACAATTTCTAGTGATCATTAATAATCTCGTTGTAAAATTCCAATACCGTATTATCTTTCTCATATTGTATACAAAAAGTTTTCAACCTACGTCTATATAGTCCTCATTCACTTTCCTATAGACTAAACACTATGAAAAATGCTAAGTGATTTCTTTCATATATTAGTCCTTAAAATTTTCTTACGCCTTTATCTTAATACATCTAGGATTTCTAATGTCTCATATTATGATTTTCGCAAAACTATCTTTTACAAGTAAGGGAGATCAATAGAATCATAAATGTGAATATCTTTTTACAAACCACGTATTTCATAAAACTTCAATAATTTATCAATCTTAAAAATATTGATCGACTTATATATTCCACTACATAATTATTTTAACTTTTTGTTTTATAAACACAATTTTCATTTTCTCTTTTTTTTTTTTCAATCACTGATAATAGTCGAGTTCTTAATAGTAAAATACTAAGTTTTCTAAAAACTCTTATCTTGAAATTCTTCTAGCTGCTCATCAAATCAGTACTCTTCAATTTGTTTATGTAATCTAATATCAATTTCTAAAGAAGAGTAATACCAAATACTATCAAATATAAAGATCACTTTCTCTTATATGGTAATACCATAGAATAAAATTGTAAACTCGTTTATAACAATCATATATTCTAATTCCAACTCTTCTACAGAGTATCATAACCATAACCAAAATGTCCATTGACCATATCTCAATTTTTGCTTAGTTTTTAAAACAAATATTTTTAAGGTAACATCTTCACAAAATTATCCAACTATATAAGTCATTATGGCTCCATAATTTTTTTTAACCGTTGGTTATAATGAAGTGCATGAAAAGACGTGCATCATTAATGTTTTTTCTCTTTCTTATTTTTTATAATAAAAAAATATATATACTAAATTTTCATTAGCCAAATTAATACATATGCATAGGTTAAAAAAAAAATACCTACTAAATTGGTGCCCATATTGTTGCTGATCCAAATATATATATATATATATATATATATATATATATATATATATATGGGCACCAATCCAGTAGGTATTTTTTTTTTTTACCTATGCATAGGTATCAATTTGGCCAATGAAAATTTAGCATATATATTTTTTTATTGTAAAAAGTAAGAGAGAGAAAGAGCATTAATGATGCACGTCTTTTTATGTACTTTATTATAGTCATTGGATCACTATTAGATGGTGATCCAACGGCTAAGAAAAAAATACCTATCCATAGGTAAAGAAAAAAAATACCTATTGGATTGGCAACCTATATATATATATATATAACACCAAAAAAACAAAAAAAAAAAAAAAAGGAAAAAAACGTGAGAAGGAAAACGACATCTCCCCTAACCATATTTATAAAATTCTTTTAAATAAGTAGCTCCAATGTAAAGGGAGGTTAATACCATTCCTTTTGAAAATTTCTCAAGTTTTTTTAATAAAAGAGATAATTTCTTCTTGATAGTATTATTTTTGAAAACAAGCAATTTGTAGATATCATACAATTCATTAAAATCATCAAGAAACTTATTGTATGATAACTCTTCTTCATCACTTTTATTGTCAAAATTGCTACTATTATCACCATCATCACGAAAATTATCATGTAAGTTATTATAGAGTTCAAGAGAGTTTACCGCATCATTGATATCCATGAAGCACATGTTGTCTTCTTGATCTCCTTTATTGTTTTATTTCATCAGGATCTCATGTATCATGAGTGAACCTATGAGTTCTTCTAGAGGAAGATTAGTGAGATTTTTTGCTTCTTGAATTGCCACCTCTTTACTTCTATATGCTCTAAGAAGACTCTTAAATACTTGTTCACCAAATCTATGTTAGAAAATGATTTCCCAAGAGCCTTAAGAGAATTAATAATATTAGTAAATCTAGTAAACATATGAGCAATAGTCTCATTTTTATGCATCTTGAATAATTCATATTGGTGAGTAAGAATATTGATTTTCATCTCTTTCATAGAATTTGTATCATGATATGAAACTTCAAGCATATTTCATATTTCATGAGCATTTGTAGCTTTTTCAACATTATTAAATATATCTATATTCATACCACAAATCAAAATATGCATATCTCTACCGTTCTTTGGAAAAGTAATTTTATCATTTACATCATATTCATCAATTTCTTTATAGGCAAACTCATCACCAACCTTTTTTAAAAAAATGAAAGGACCTTTAGTAACAATATGCTATAAATCAAAATCAAAAGACATGAACCTATGAGTTTTTCTAGTGGTCTAGTAGTTGAATACCCCTCGTATGAAAAGTTTTGAAAATTATTTAGGTTCGTCATCTCAAGATGGTTAAGTCTTTTAAATTTGAGCATCAAGCTCTAATACCAATTGTTAGCCCAAAATTGACAACCCAAGAAGGGAGATAAATTGGGTTTTAAAACTTTTTAAGAAGCTTTTCAACTATGTAAAACCATAGACCATTATTTTGAAACTTTGAGGTTAAATGAATAATAATACCAAATATATAACAATAATATCAACTCAAATAAGCACAATAAATATCAAACACACAATCAAATAATTTGCATTAAAGTAAGGAGTATAAGGATAAAAAAATGCAAACTCGGTTTTTACGAGGTTGGACAAATATGACGGTTTGCTTATATCCCTAGCCCTCGACAACTTGCTTTGAGCTTTCCATTATCAGATTAAGATTATGGGCTTGACCGACCCTTGTACAATCGGAGTGAATTCTTCTTAGGCATACCTTAGCTTTTACAATAGTCTTGATTCCGACTCTATCATGTCTAATTTTGGATTGTTTAGACTCCGGTGTCAAACTCACTTATATAGATTGTTTAGACAATAGTGCCAACCTCACCAATATATGGGTTGTTTAGACTCTGATGGCAACCTCACCTATTCACAGATTGTTATGACTCCGGTGTCAACTTCACCTAATACTCAATAGTTTTTCAATAATCAAGAGTGAAAACACTCAAAAACTCTCATCACAAAAATAATGAATACAATTTTGGCTTAGAAAATTTGAGAAAAATGCAATATAGATGTTCTAAGATTAACTCAATATGATTTGAAAGTGAGTTTAGTAAAAGAGAACTTTTGCACTTAGAAATTGATTGGGAATCAATGTAAGTTCATATTCTCTTCTTCTAAGTCATTAAACTTGACTCTATTTAAAGCTATCTTTAAAAATTAGCCTTTTTTTATCATTAATAATTATCTGCCAAAAAAGTAGTTGACCACATTTGAAAGTGGTCGACCATTTTTACTAGTCGTTAGAGTCTGATAGTGACATTTACCTCCAACAGGCAAATGGTCGTGTATTAGTGGTTGACTAATTTTGGGATTAGAAACTACCGATTAGTTTTCTTGGCTCCTTTTTGATAGATATTTTAAATCCCATTATTTTCCAAATATTTTTATCACTAAAAATGGACTTTTTAAGGGAATTTTGACTAGAATAAAAATGATATTTATTTTCAAATTTCTAAAATAAAATAACCATTTTAGCTTTAAGATAGTTTGAAATTTTTTTTGAAAGTATTTGAAATTTTTTTTGAAAATTTGAGCTAATATAAACAGAATCTATGTATAATGAACTAAATCAAATATAATACTAAATATGAAATGTACTCTATTTAGACACAATCTTGTATCTTGATTGTCCATCTTTAAGCTTGATTCTAATAGGTTCATATCCATCAATCTTCAAATTTGATTCATTGATTAATTTGAGGTAGAACTTTAATACTTTTTCACTACATACTCAAGTTAAATCATTAGTACTAAATCAAATGTTTGTTATATTCAAAATAAGAGTGAATGTGAATGAAACCTTAATTTCTCAACACTAGATTGGTTAATGGTTACCGTAAACAAAAAAAAGTAAAAAAGGAAAAAAGAAAAGAGAAAAATAATTTAGAAAAATAGAAAGGAAAAAAATAGAAATGGAGAATGACAAAATTCAATGGAATTTAAAAAGTTAAAAAAATGAAAAAAAAGAAATTAAAAAGAAAAAGAAAAAGTTCTGATAAAGAAGAATAAAAAACTAAGATGTAAATACCAACTCAATCAACATTTCTAATAAAAAATCACGCTTTTTAATAGATAATTTTTTTTCAAAATTAATAATTTTAATTACAATGCTGCCACCGTTTTTTTTTAATTCTCCCGCTCTTTAAAAAATATCAATCACATCCCGTATAGAAACATTATTTTTCGAATACCGTATATATGTAATTGTTATATAAGTTTTAAATGGACACACCAACAATTCCCTATCAGATTCCCCTCGAAATATTACTTGGACAAGTATCAAATGGAAAAGTTGGCCCATTAACGAGAGGTCAGTATCAAAGGGGTTAAGAATGCTCAACCCTAGTGGGGGTGCCTAATCATGGTTTTGTTGTCCTAAAGTCAATGATGTTGGCCGATTTGGCCCTTTTAATTTATCTGTTCATTTTAAACAAGAAAGGTACAAAATCAACTAGCATTTTTTAACTTTAAGTCCACTATATATTGTAATTATCATGTTTTGTGAATGCGTACATAATTTTTGGACTTTCATGTGTTTATTGGGTTGCTGGGAAATTGGACTTATTATACCTTAACCATCGTTTTGTTTACTCAATTTAATAACCTTAATCCAGAAAAGATTCTCAGCCGAACATGTCTTGTGACGGTGTAGCATATGGGTGGCTAGGAGGCACCCTTCACTATGTCTAATAGTTTGGGCCTTATCAGAATGAGTATGCTACTACATTACAAAAAGTCTAATTCGTTTAAAGAGTCAGTGTCTACAAATTACTATATTCTTTTTAATAATATGTTTTAGTAGGTGATTCAAGTCTCGGTTAACCTCAAAGTAATAGTCCTTTTCAGGTTATAATATGAACTTGTTTTAATTCATTTTTGTATTTTTTTAATCAAAAAATTTGAAAATTTCTTTTGAAAGTTTGCTTGGTAATCATATTTTGTGTTTTATCCTCAAAAATTATTACCAAAATTTTCAAAAAAAAAGAGGTAAAAAGAAACATTTATTTATTGAAACAATCTTCAAAACTGGAGAAAAAAAAAAAAACATGCGCACATTTCTACACAAGTGTGCATATACATAGACATATATTAAAGTTTATATGACTTTCTATCTCAATATTTTCACTTTTTGTTTTAAAAGCCAATTAGTGAAGTAATATTTATCAAGTGTATTTCATATTTTTAAAAATTGAAACATAAAACAAAATTTTTACTTCAATATTCAATATATTTAAATGAGAATCGGAAGTAAATCCAAGCAAATTAGCAAAACCTATACTTGATATATATATATATTTTTTGTTATTCTTTTCTTGCATTGAATTGAAAAAGGTAGATCGGTCCATTAATAATGCGAGTGATAATAATCTAGGTATCCGACAAATGGGCTGGACTGAGCCACATAATAAATAACACGGACAAGTTTCAGTTAAGTTCCACATGAAATTCAGTTCCAATACCCACTAAAATATATTAAGAGGTTTCAGAAGTTGATGACTTGATTCAGAATATACTAATGTAGACCAAAATAAGGATAAAGTTTCATTAATGAGATTTGAAAGATTCCTTGTCAAAAAGATTATTATTTCCTTATTGGCGTTTGGATAAAACAATCGACAACGACATGGATTATTACGTGGCCACCAAACTCCAAAGTAATGAACAGTGCTTATAATTAAGTGCCGTTGCTGTTCTTGCACTCTGTCAATAAAAGACTTGTTTGCAAGTGGATTCTATATCAATTATAACTTTTTGGTTCACTTTTTCTTCATCTAAATTAATCACAACTTAAGTATACGGAGGATAAACAAAAACCCTCAAAGCTAAAGATAGAGACAAGATAAAAGATCATGTTGAGATGGATCCGGGTCAGAATCTTTTGAAAATTGGCAAATTGTCAAAACAGCTGCAATTTGATATTAGACAATTAAACTTACGCCGTTGTAAGAGACTTTTCAAAAAAATTAATACCCAACTTTTAATCTGATAAGAGAAAACTAAGAAAGGTAACAGAGATGATGATAATAATAGTAATAGTAATGAATAATTGAAAGTAATACATAGGTACCCGTTAGGTCTATCTAGAATTGCATAATGAAAGAAGTTTCTAAAAAGGTGTAATAATAAATAGGCACTCCTTTCATTTCTAACTTTACCAAGTCTCTACTCAAACTCTATAATATGTGCTTTTGACAAATTGAGATTACTTGTGAAAGCAACCAACCACCTCACCACTCTTCCACCTTCGCAAACAAGAAAACCATCCAATCCCACTTCGACAAAATGGGACGGAACCCACTAGTCCCTCTTTATTCTCTTCACTTTGAGGCTTGAGCCCGCTCTAATTTGTACAAGGACAATAAGTGTGTATATAATAAACTTGAGAAAAATGTTAACACCCTGATGAAAAAACAAAGACCCTTTTATAGCTCCAACTTATAATCCTTATATTGCATGTGTCAATTATTGTGTTCTACCTTCTACGTACAAAATTAATAAATATATAAAAATTATGAGTTTAACTAAAAGCAAAGAGTTCGACCAATAAAAAGAAAGAGAAAAAAAGAAGAATCCCCAATCCCAATTGACCGTTGGATTTGACTTAGACAATATCACCACCGTCGAAGCCCTTTTCCGAGGAAGAGGTGGAGATAGTGATCATACCATTACAGTCCGAAACACTGTCCTGCAAACTCAGCAAAAGATGAGAAGTACTGAAACTGGTTGAAGGCTTAGCTCTAGGAACAACCGGTACCTCAGCTTCGCCCACCAGCATTTGGACCACGGTCCTCATGGTGGGCCGGGCCAACGGGTCCGGGTGAGAACAAGCAAGCCCAACAAGCAAAACCCTCCTCATCTCAGCCTGTTCAAACTCACCCTCGAGTCTAGCATCGGCAGCCATTAACAACCTCCCTTCTCTATGCAAGCTCCAAACCCACTCCACCAAATTGCTCGCCACCCCAACTTTTCCAACCCCAGTGACCTCTCTCTCAATGGGCCTTCTCCCACTCGCCACCTCGAGAACCACCGCGCCATAGCTGAACACATCAGTCTTCTCAGTAGCTCTGCCCGTGAGAAGATACTCCGGCGCCAAGTACCCCATTGTGCCGGCGGCGACGGTGGCGTCCGGCGACTTGTCGTGCTCAATTTGCCGCGCTAGACCGAAATCTCCTAACCGGGCGTTGAAGCCTTCGTCTAGCATGATGTTGCTCGTCTTTATGTCTCTATGTATGACTTGGTTTTCGCATTCTTGATGGAGATAAGCAAGAGCAGAGGCCACACCCAATAAAATCTTTCTCCTATGCGGCCATGGGAGAGGAGTTCGAGCTTCGAACAATGCCTTGTCGAGGCTCCCATTGAGCATTAAATCATAGACTAAGAGAATTTCGCCTTTCTCGTGGCACCAACCTTGGAGTCGAACGAGATTCCGGTGCCGGAGTGTTCCGATTATGGACAATTCCGATAAAAACTCGTCCTTACCCTGGCTACTGTGGCTGCATCTCTTGACGGCGATAATGTCACCGGTGTCCGGCAATATACCTTTGTAGACAGTCCCAAAGGCGCCATGGCCGATGATTCTATTCGTGTTGAAGCATTTGGTGGCGGCTTTGAGCTGTTTGTATGTGAATTCCTTTGGCATTTTGATGACTTCGGAAGCGAACGACGAGTCCGACGATTTCTTGACCTGCTTCGTCTTTTTGGAGTAGACCCAGATGAGAGCCCCGGCGAACAAGGCCAAGACAAAAGCACTAGCCGTCACTACTCCGGCGACGGCTCCAGGACCCTGTTTACAGAGCTGGTTATGGCAAGAAGAAGACTTAGTATTCTTCTCTGTAGTACTACTACTACTAGACTCTGAATCAGAACCAGATGGAGCTATTGAGGGAGGTGGAGATTTCACAGTGTTGGCCGTTGGATTCATCAGAGTAGCCGTTGGAGGAGGCGGAGACAGAGACGGTAATGAAGATCCAGGCGAAGAAGGTGAGCTCGAATCGAACGAAGAGGTGAAGCTCCACCACTCGATACTGTGAACCTCAGTGCTCCCCTGCGTCGAGCCAGAGAACCCCACGTACATGAAATCGTTCACATACTGATCGAGATCGAGCGAAAAGGACAAAAGGGGCTCTTTCGGCTTCAGATTGGAGTACGACACCGATATGTTGAAGACCCGGGTCGACCCGTCGTACTCGATCCACGCGTTCACAAGGTCGCCGCTTTTGAGATCGATATCTAGAGCTCCTAAATCGGCGACCTGAGACGAAACCATGGTGTTTAGATCCAACCCCACGTGGTTGCCGTTAATGTCCTTGAACTCCACGTCCATAAGGGTGTCGAATTCGACTGCCAGAAAACCCGACCCGGAACCCGTTTCTCCCTCGGCGATCAGCAGACCCAGTGAGCCGCCGGCGTCCCCAACCGTCTCGGCGTCCGGCGAGATGATGAAAGCCAGCCCGCCCCCGATCGAGGACGGGTTGAGATTCATGACGGAGAAGGAGAAGAATGTGGAGAAGCTCGCCGGTAGCTGGCTCCCGATCTGCCTGAACCTCACTGGTTTGGTGTAGAGCGCCCTGCCGGAGCCGGAGTTGGGGACGGGAAGGTCCCGGGTGAGTCGAACGCTGCCATTGTTCAAGTGGGCATCGCCCAAAAGCTTCAGACTGCTCAGAGTCAAGGTGCCGAAGTTGAATTCAGTGGCGGCACCGTCAATGGCGGAACAGAGTGTACAGAAGAAGAAGAAGGTTGCGAATTTGGCACAGAGCTTTGACATTGTCAGTGACTCTGGTTAAGACCCATTAAAGAAAAATGAACTGTGGTACTAAAAAACGAAAATTCGTGGTTGGTTCGGAAGGTTGAAGACGATGATGGAGATGGATTGAGTTCACGGGTAGAGAGAGAGAGAGAGAGATGGGAATGGGATTGTATTCTTTGCCCAAGGACGGAAAACCGAGGAAACAAACAAGGAATACTAGATGCGATTAGATTAGAGAATGAGAGTATCCAAAGGAGAGAGAAGCAGCCAGGTGGATCGACTCTCTGACACGTGTCCAATTGTAACGGTTATTTTTTGTGCTCTTAATAGAAAGGGAACCCTTTTTTTTGGGGGGCCCCCTAATTTTTTGGGTTTTGGGTTCTCTCTCTTTCTTTCTTTCTTTCTTTCTTTCTTTCGGTTCACACACTTTCCGGTGCACAGCTCCGCTCTCCCCAGTTTGATGCTTGAACGTGTACATGTCACGCACCAGTTGCCTTACTAGACTTCCCTTTTTTTTTTCTTTTTTTTTTTTTCCCTTCTTTTCTTTTTTTTGGTAAAAGATGTCATTTTTTCCCTTTTACATTAACTTTACATTAATGATTTTATAATTAATTAATTATGTAAAATGAGAGTACTTACGTTCTAAAAGCATGTTTACTAAAATACTATCAGATATGATACTCAAATATTAGGTTATCTTTCGGTATTAATGTTAATTATAATTATATTTTAAGTAAGACTCATAAAAAAATTAATTTATTAATTAAAATTATTAATAATATATTAATATGTGATTGCATACTAGTGTACCACAACATTGTTCTGTTTATTAATTAAAATTTGTGTAAAAATAATGATAAAGGAAAAATATTTGAAGAAAAATGAGATAAAATCAAAATTTGAGTGATTTTTTTCCAAAATTTGTTCCTTAAATATGTTAGTATTCTTTTATTTTATTATGTTAGTATTCTTTTATTTTATTCATGAGTGTATAGTATTACCAATTATAATAATTAATTGGTCACTTTTAGAAGTTTCGTCTGTCAAAGAAATAATGTTTTTTGATTAAAAAAAATATATGTCAAGGAAATATTTAGCCAACCTTGGTAAATAACATTACTCAATATTTTCCATGTGAGTTCTTTTCTTTTTTTTTTTTTTTGAAAATATTCATGTGAGTTAATTAAATAATCACAAATTTTCTTGTTTTTGATTTGGTCGTAAATCACAAATTGAATTGTATATCATAGAGGAGTTCTATCGTAGGAGGGTAAAATCCCCCCTACCTGTATGAGTGGGTTCTAATTAATTTTATTAGTTAAGAACTAAGGTGGGTTTATTTGCTAAACAAAAATAAAAAATGAATGGGAATGGAATGAGAGTAGAAATTGAATGAAAAAAAAAATTGATTGAGTTATTTGCTTGACATATTGGAATTAGTATCTAAATATGGATTACTAAGTTTGGTTTGTTATGGAATGGATTGGAATTAGCATTGTATATATAAAAATACCTTTATTATTATAAAATTTGTACAAAATTTGATTTATTTACTTATGTATTTTTTGCATTAAAAATTTATTTTTTAGCAAAATACAAATTTTGAAGATAGAATAACACATCAAACCGTACATAGTGTAATGTCTTACATAGGATTTCAGAAAATAATACGTCAACCCATATACGGATTGATATATTATTTTTAGAAATCTTGAATAATATATCAACCTATTTTCGGTTTGTTGTGTTATTTTCTAAAATATTGTATCATACATTACACTATGTACAGTTTAATAATGTGTTATTCTGTCTTTAAAATTTTTATTTAAAAAAAAAAAAGAATTAAGGCAAAAAAAAAAAAGAAGTTCAATACCTAAGTATATTTGATGATTAAATGATATTAATTTTAAAACATGGCATTATTTAATGGGTAATTATGGCACAATAATAATGAGCTTGGAAAGAAATAGTCTTTCCATCTATTTAGTTTAGGAATTCTTATTTTAGTATTTAATAGAATTGTTATTCTATTTGAATGAGTATTCTAACACCAAAAAGCAAATCAAACATGTTAATGTACGTTCTTTGGATATTGTGTTTCCATTCCCATTGTCATTACCCCATACCAAATATGATTTAAGGACTATAGTATCCATTATGGATTTTACTTCACTTAATATTAGTCTCTAGAGAGAGAAATATCTCATCTTTCCTTAAACCACTCCTCTCTCTTTTACTATTCTTCACTCTTATCTCTTATGCCTCAGAGATTCTAAATATTAAATTTGATTTGAGGAAATATGACTATACGAGTGAAGATTGATACGAATTTTGCAAATCCCATATCCTTACCTAACTATAAGGAAAAAAGACAAAATTAAAATAAAAAAAAAACAGAGAAAATTAAACATATGACTTTCTGATTGATTTTGATATAGTCGAGGCTTATTCGTTTTTTCAGTTTTCCATATCGGTATGTGTATATAACAAAAACAACTTCATTAGATAATCTACATTTTAGTTTGTTCTAATCTTCTCCACAATTGTCTAATTCATCTTTTCGAGTATATTTATTTTTAAATCATTAAATAGATATGTGAAAGCCCAGAAAAAAAAAATTCTTTAGGATTCGTAGCAAGACAAATAACAAATGAGAGTAAATAAAGAGAAAATACTGTTTTTGAAGATTTGAGTTTCGTACACTCGAAGTTACTTATGGAGAAGACAAACTATATAATTTTTTTCCTTTTAATTAAAAAAAATGATAACACTTTTTTACTTTGTTTTTCAATTTCCAAACTTTGTTTTTCAGTTTTTAGTAGAAAAAGAACATAATTGTATATGGATGTTTCTATAATAAGTAAACTAAAAAAATTGTACGATTTTGATCTAATGATTAAAAAATACTCCTGTACATAGGAGGGATTTTACCCCTCCTAGACTAAAATTTCCTGTATATTATATATTGTGTTTGTGTTATAAAATGTTACTTATAAGATAACATAAATTAAGTGGCACTTGAATTAAAAATAAAGATTTTTTCTTTTATCACATGTGGCGCAGAATCTTTTTGACAGATATAGTTTTAAATTTTGAACCATATATATTACATTGTTTGTAGTGTATCTCATTTGCGGAAAAATGATACATATATACAGGACTAATCATGTATTAAAGAAACAAATAAGGAAAAATCTGAGCTAATATTATTCCTACATTTCCCAAGGGCCGTGATTGACAATAAATAAAGGGTTTTTAGTATATTTGCCCTTGAATTTATCGTGAATTGGTAATATAGCCCTTAAACTTTTTTTTTTTAAGGCCATTAAGCTCTTGAATTTGTAAACTAAGTAGCAATTTACACTAATATGTTAAAAGATATTAAATTGTTAACATAAGTGATCATGGTCAAGTTATGTGACACATTTTTTAAGTGCATTATGGATATTTTACGTTACCAAATTGACTTAGAGAAAAAATATTTAAAAAATGGGGATTTTACGAGGAAAATAGAAAGACTTTTTTTTGGGGATAAATGAACATAAAAACGTTTTAAAGTTTCCAAATTTAGACTAATATTTTTTTTTTTTTTTTGAAATGAAATGTAAACTGATATTGCATAAAAACAAAATATTAACTAAACTAAAACTATATGACTAAAACTATATGAAATTAACTCGACTAAAACTATATGAAATTAACTCTCGATTACAAATGATAATCCTAAATGAAAAAAAAAAAATCATTCAATTTCCACTATTTGGCCTCAAACGACTCATGTACAGACGGGACGAGGGCCAATAGATCTTAGCAGTGCAAGAACAAGCAGACCTAGATGGCGTGAAGAAGGTGTTGAAACAATGCCTTCAAATCCTGGTGTCATTGGCCTTGGCATGCAGCTGAGCTATGAGGATAACAATTTCTTTTGTGGCGACCATGGAAATAAAAGCAAACGACAAAGTCTACATTTGTGATAGATTGCCCCATCGCCGACGAGTAGAGAAGTCGCCATGGTGGTGGTAATAGTAGAGAATGATAGTGTTTGATGCATACTATAACAGATATGAGATTCTCTTTTATTTATTTATTTTTGGGAGAAATATATATATATATATATATATATATATATATATATATATATTATATCTTTGCATTAGAAGGGAAAAATACATCATTTATTATTGGTATGACAATAACTTTGCGGCACAACTAGAGATGCAACAATGGGCTGCTTAGACCAACCCGACCCATTTTAGGTAGCCCCATCGTGGGTCGTGGGCTGGATTAAGCCAGTCCATTGTTTTCGTGAACCGACCTAATCTACTGAAAAAAAAAATGATGGCTTAGCCCAACTTATGGGCTACCCTATATATGAGTTGGGCAACCTATGGGCCAAAATGACTCAGTCTACGGGCCTAATAGACCGACTCATGCGCTGGCCCACAATAACTCATCATGGGCCAACCTATTATTGCCTAACATGGATCGACTTATTCTAGTTCAAGAAAAAATATTTTGTTTAACTTTAATGTTATTTTTTTTATCAAATCCTAAATAATTTACATATAATTACAAATTAATTTAAGTATTAATTAATATAAACAAAAAAATATTTACTAATTTTAGAAAAATAAATTAAGATATAACTAAATAATTATGTAAATTATTAACAAAATTTTTATTTATGACTACTTTATTAAAAATTTTACAAGTCAAATTTAGTGGGACCATACAAGACCTTAAATTAGTAAGGGAAAAATAGTATAAAATATATAAGATTAAACAAAACAAAATAAAAAAAAATAAAAGAACAAAAAATATAAAATAAAAGAAGAATGGACTGGCCTATGATGGGCCAGTCCGTGATAGACCATAATGGATCAGCTCGTCTTGATCCATCGTGGGTCAGCTGCGGGCCACAATATCATGGCCCAACCCATTCTACAAATAATATAAGGGTCGGGCTGGTCTATTTATCGTACCAAAATGGGCGACTTGTCCTGACACAGTAGTAGGACAGACTTAGGCCGACCTATGGGCCCCGACCCATATTTACATCTTTAGGCACAACTTAATAACCTTCTTTTTTAGTAAATCATAGTATTTTTCAATGAAGATAAATGAAATTAATTTGTTAACATTGAATCGATCACAATAAACGCTGGGCAAAACTGGTTGCTGCTTGGCTTTTCTAGAAGAGCAAGCCATTTTTTCAATTACGAAATTTAAAAAATTATAGAATTTGGTTTTTGACATATTATTTTGGTTTGAATATTTTTAGAGTTAATCTTAGTTTCTTTAATTAAAAAAAAAAAGAAAAATCTTAATTATTTTTGAATTAATTTAAAGTTTAAAATTTTGATGTTTTACCTAAAATCCTCATTTTTGTTTCACTCTAAGTCATTTGGTAATATAAAATATCCATAATACCCTAAAAATTGTGTAATATGATATTCACATTATCACTTATATTAAAAATTTAACATCTTTTAATGGATTGGTATTAATTACTACTAATTTACAAATTCAAAGACTTAATTACCAAGAAAAATGTTTAACGCTGCATTGCTAACCCACAATAAATTCAGGGATAAATATGCCAAAAATCCATAAATAAATAAGTAAGTAGATTGGACTCTCTCTTATATACCATGTCACCTTTTTTAATCGTATTCACTTGCATATATCTTGTATTTGATCGTAAATATATATTTAACTAGTGTTGAGACATAAAATATATATCAAAAAAAGCCTATACTAGTGATAGGGGCATTATTCTCAGCCACAAATTTTAAAAGACGTGGTTTCTCTTCAAGATAAAATGTGATTAAAATAGATATTACCTTATATAGCGTAAGTTTTTGGTATTTTTAATATTATTTATATATGCAAATATCTAGGAGATTACAGCACTAATGATTATTTTGGTATTATTGTATTGCAATTATGTTGTAATTTTGCGTTAGCTGGTGTTAGCTATTCTGTGAGAAATGTGAGAAACGATTAGTTGTGAGGAAAAAATTTAAGCTTTTTGTAAATTTATTTACAAAAGTATTGAACTATTTAAAAAGAGATGTTAAACTATTATTGTATTGTTTAAAAGTAGTTTTATGTGTGCTATAGACAAACGTTTTAACAAATTTAGCTTATGGTAGTAAAATCAACTTTCTAAAAGCTACACTTAATAAAATTATGCTAAAATAATATTTATACGGTAAATTTTAAAATTTGTTAACGAAATGAGAAATTTATCAAACATCTTCAACTTTTTTCCTTCCCATTTTATCTAACGATTATAAAAAAATAAAATCAGCCTTCGGAATCAATCCCAAATGGGAGCTGATTTTATTATATTCTAAAAACACTAATAAAGAGAAACGTGGAAATTTTTTCCTTTTTTTTTTTTTTCAGTGGAAACAAGTTAGCATCTTATGAAAAAAAATCTAAATTCAAGACAATGGGAAAAGAGAATGAAGGAGATTTCGTCTAATCTCTAATCATAATCTTTAAGGATACATTTTTAGTTATAAATTACTTTACCTTACCACATTTCAACACTAAATTAGTTATTACTATTGTCAAATAAGTTACATTTAGGGGAATATTATTGATATTTAGTACTGCAAATAAGTACAAGTTAATGTGAACGTGGACGGTAACACTTCTATGTTCGGTATAAAATTTAAAATAGAAGATGAAAATCTTCTGAAATTTAATTTATATGTTTCTCATCTTCTATTTTTGAGGGGGAAAAAAAAGAAAAGAAAAGAAAATAAAGAGTGTTATTGAGCAAAAGCATAAACAAACTGAAGCGTGCAAAGACACGTACGAAAAAAGTGTGTGGTGAGGGAATATATTTTAACTGGCCACAACAAACATGGTAAATGTTAATGTAATGTACGTAGAAATTTAGCCAAAAAAAAAAAAAAGGAAATCATTATTCGAGTCATAAATCACAACTCACATCATTATTCTCATTGGCCGCCGCTCGTGACTTTAGTCAACGAAAGCCAAAAAAGCACAGTGCACGACGGCTGGTGGGTTAGGGTGGGGGCGATTCCACTGTACGGTTGGTGGAGTGTGCCACACTCACCCCCACCTTCCATTTCCTTCCACCTCAGCGACCGGATCATTATAAGCCCCCATGTTTCAATAATTCGATTGGCTTGTCCTTTTTCATTTTTGGCTTAATATATATATATTTATATATATAAAGATTTACTTGAATTATAGTTTTTTTTTTGAGAGAATTACGGGAATTATAGTTCTAATATATCATTTCAAAATTTAATATCTGAACTTACAATGGACTCACTTTTTCTTTTGCTTAGATTTAGATTTAGAGTTATATAACCGATAATTTCGAGCTATTGTAAAAATTAACTTTGTTATATTTAATTAATCGCCTTAATTTGTTTTATTTTTTTTATCATTTATTTTTATCTTTTTTGGTCCATCTACCTAAGACTCTTTCACAAGTTAAACGATATTGACATGTTGATGTTACATCAAGTTAAACGAACAATTATTATTAAAAATTTCTATAGAAAAACCAAATATACTAACTCTGTTGGAGGACCAAAAAATGTTTCAACTATTAAGCCTTTCTTTCTTTATGTGTTTCTGTTCGTTGGTAACTTTGTATGACGACAATGATTGACTTTTCCTCTCCACATTGGACTGTTTATCTCGATTCCGAAATAGCTGAATGGACTAGAATTGCATGTGGTGGGACCCATTCGTTAGGTCCCTCGGCATCCCAAACTCAAATCATATTAGTCTGTCTCACGCCCTCTATCGATTTTTTTTTTTTTTTTTCCCATCATTTTTTCATTACAATTACAAAAATTGGACCAACTGAATGGACACATGACACGTCAAATTGATCATTTAAATCACACGGAGAAATTCTTCCCTAATATTTTATATACAGGGAATTAAAACTAATACAATAGTCAGTTTTCACTATCAATAGACATTAGTTATTATCTTTTACAAATATAAATTTGTTCATCCTTAGACATTAATTATTATCGTTTATAAATATAAATATTATTTTTTAATTCATATTAAAATTCGTTCTAATTATAATTGTTAGATTGAAATTTAATAGTCAAAATTAATGTATTTTTTAATAATAAATAAAAATAATACCTAGTTTCTATAATATATATATATATATTTCTATATGTTTATCTCGAACTATGTTGATTGTCTTAATTTGTCTCTTAGTAGTAACAAATTTTCTTCATAAATAACAAAAATTGTCACTACGTCGAGTAAATAATGAAAAAAAAGCACTTTCATTATTTCACTGATTTTAGCCCTAAACAATCGTATAGATTTTCAATAAGTATTCTAAAATTATTAATCAGACATCCTATTCTCTACCTATTTGCTTAGCTAAATGACGATTTTAGTAGTTAATAGCCCAAAGTTGGTAAGTTTAATAATTTGATATGGATATTGAGACACTAATGTATAATTCATGGAAATATGGACTATAGAGATATTCTAATTTAATTTGTAGGCAAACCAACATATTATTAACATTAACATTTTTCTACATTATTGATAATCATATCCCCAAATTGCTAATTATTTATATATATATATATATATATGTGTGTGTGTTTTTTTTTTTCAATTAACAAATCGACAATCCTTTCTGATCTCCCCCAGGTCACCGGAGAGAGGGTTATTCTCCGATAACAATCGTACGGCCCGAGAAAACTGGTCGTGGAAGTAGCCGTTATCGGCCGCCATTTTCTGGACGAAGGGGAAGGTGGAAGAATCAGAGGTGAGCTGTTCATCGACAAGGAGAAGGCCCTTGTGCTTGAGAACGTTCTTGAAGTAGTTGTTGTCGAGGATCATCGGGGTCTCGCGGTCGTTTCGGGCGTAGAGAACCGCCTTCGGGTCGGGTTTTGGGCTCGGGCAACGGCGCTTCAGGTACGTGCCGTAGTCCGGATCCAGAGTAGGGTCCATTGTGGGGTAGAGTCTCTGGACTAGGTTCACGCAGTGGACTCGGCCCACTGAGTGTGCTCCTGGATTGGAATATAAAAAATAAATACATAAATAAATAAAAGAAAATAAAGTTGGATAATTTGTGTAATTTTTAGATGAAAAAATAAACTCAAAATTTTAAATTAATTTGGTTGTACTTTTTTTTTCCCCTAAAAAATTATTTTTTAAGCTGAAATCATCATTTTGTCCTTTAATAATAAATAAACTCTTGATCTCTTTCTTTTATGTTTTAAATAAGTCATTAATGCGTGTATAGTTTAAAATCAGTAATTGTAGACTAGGATTTTTTTTTCCCCCCCAATCTTTGATAGAGAACGGAGAACAAAGAAAGAAATGTCTACTAACAAGTGTGTATTTTTGAAAAATTAAAGGTACGTTTGTTATAAGATTTAAATATTATTCTATAAATTTAGAAATAATTTTTATATAAAAAGTTGATACGACAGTTTATCTATTTATTCGAATTCTATACTAAAGTGGCTTAAATTTGTGATTTTTTTATTGACTAAAATTCTTAAAAAGTGTGTATTAGGATGATCTAGATCCTTATATGTTAGCTTAAAAATAAAAAGTATTTCATAAATTAGTTATATTTTTTAACGATCTTAATTGAATGATATATCAAATAATTATTGAATAGACTAAGGCTAAGACAAAGAAAATGAATAGGGCATCTGTTTCTGTATTAGAATTTAGAAGCAATATTATCATTAATTCCTTAAAAAAAAAGGAAAGAATTTGTCGTGAATTTATGCACATATGATAAATAAATTTTCACCAAGTGCACACAACTGTCAAAAGTACGATAAGAAATGCCCACAGTATTTATATAGAAGGTGTCCACAGTTTTTGATTTTCTATTTTTTTTCATTCATTTTCATATAGTACGAACCCGTTAAAGCTTTTAGGCCCATGTAGATGGTACAACTAAAAAGTTCTCTATAGTGGCAGACACTTGGGCTTGACATGTCTCCCTTTTCTTTTTAAAGCTAGTTATTTTTGTTGAAACATAGGACCTAATCCAATGTTCTTTTAACCGGAGTATATAATGGAATTGTGGAAAGAAAATGAAAATCAAAATTTTACTATATGCTTTTTCGCTCGTAATATATTGTAGAGTATATAGTTCTTAGTACACATATGTGATGTGAAAAGAGAATACTTTTGGTATGTACCTAAAAGGGCAACTGTTCCTTCAATATCGATACCAATGGACTGAAAGCGAGAGAGCACTAAAGACATGGAATCGTTGTGATTAGGTATGAAGTCTTCGACAACTGCTAAGTGACTTTCTTTGCTGTCTTTCCTTCCCGTTTTCATTTCTATTCTTGGGCCTCCTAACTGCAAAAATTACATATACGTACATGCCCAATTCAAGCCTAAAAAACATATGCCTCATTAACAAATTATATATATATACATATATATATATATATCTATGCAACATTTTTCTTTATCTGTGAGAAAAACTATATATATCTACTATACTTTTCATAATTTTATCATGAACAAGAAATTAATTTAATTGTACAAAATGAAATTGTCACCAAGCAAGCAAAAGTACCAAAATAGATAGTGGTTTGATGAGTCTTATTATATATACCATGACAATGCCGTCTCTAGCGGAAAGAGCAACAATATCAGCACAAGAAACTGTAAGGGGACATTCCTTCTCGACGGCACTCTTGATTGTGTTTACGTACTTGAAGTTTCTCATACCGAAACTCCTCTGTGATGCCTTCTCAGATTCAATCCCATTGACCGTCTCTAACAATAGAGATGCATCGCATGACTACGTATAATATTTAAAGCATTATTAATTAGTAAATCCTTGTATATTATAATGTTTATTAATCATACTCATATAGCTTTATAAAAAGAAAAGAAAAGAAAAAAGAGATGAGTACTATTACCTTGACCATGCAATCATGGAAGAGATTTCTAACCCAAGAAACGGCTGTGTTTCCATGCTTATTGTACAAGTCGATGACCTGTTGCTTTATGATTTCTTCTGCTTTTGGGCAACTTTCCGCATAGTAATTTAACTGGAGCTCACTTTTTCCTATCATCAAAAACAATTTTTCAATGTATTGATCAAGATATTGAACATACATATATATATATATATATATATACACACACACACATGATTTACGTAAATTACGTATTATACACATATATAGAGAAGCAAGTAATGTATATAACAAGGTGTATATATATATATATATATATATATATATATACCTGAGTGACACTGTATGAAAAACGATATCAACAACAGTATGAGGCTTGAGGAAGAATAGAGCTTATTTAAGGCCATTTTCGTAAGCTCTTATAAGGCTTAGCTCCAATATTCTATGGTTTTGTGTACTGGGGTTTTGTTGAACCCTTTATATAGGAATGGTTTAGTGGGTAAGGGATGGGAAAGAAAAAGTACTAGTAATTATAGTAATAAGAATATTAAGGCTTAAGGAGTGGTGATTATCTAGCTATATGGATATATATATCAAAGAGTTTAGAATTAGGAAGCTTTTCTTATCCTATTCCTCTCCACTCCGACACTTTCTTTGACTTATACGACATTTTCTTCACGCGAATGGCCACTTAATAGCTAATATTTTTGCAAATTTATTAACTAAAAATAATAACAATTAATATTATTTATTTTCTGTTTTGTCAGCCAGAAAGAAAAATTGATCATACCCTTATTAATATGATTTTAGTTCACATGCATTCATTATACTTCAACGGAAGATGTCTTCTATATTTATTTATGTCTATGTAGGTATAAGCTGGGCCTAAGCTCTTTCAAAATAGTATTTATCATGATTCTGTATCACAATTTGAAAGAAACAAATGAAGATTTATAAATAAGATAAAAATAAATGTTGTAGGACAGCTCATGTATAAGTCGGGCTTGGACTTGACGAGTTATGATCAGATCAGATTACCACGCTTTTAATTTCAACATCCTAGTTGTTTTTTGTTTGAATAATTTCAACGTGATCTTTACTAAGAAGTACGCAGTCTAGCGTCATTTCTGAAAAGGAATAAGTATCTTTCTTTTCTTTTCTTTTTTTTTTTTCTTTCCCGGAAAGATGGATTAGTGCATATGTATAATATAGCATATATTATGTCCAAAAGGATAAGCATATAAATGTATTCATAAAGAAATAATTGCTAAATGAATAATTTATTATGAATTTGTTTCACAAAATTTAATGAACTGTATTATTGATGATGTTATTGGCAACCAAACAGTTCAATAAATCAGTCGCTGCCTTATCAAATCATTTCGCCTTTGGCTATATATATAAATATATATATATATATATTGCAATCCGGTAGGTAATTTTTTTTTACATTTAAGTATTTTTTTTCAGTCATCATAGTTTAATGACTATGATAAGGTGCGTAAAAAAATGTATATTATTAATATTATTTTTTTTCTTACTTTTTATTATAAAAAAAATATGTATAAAAAATTTTTATTGGTCAAATTGATATCTATATATAAATTAAAAAAAAAAAAAAACCTACCAGATTGATGCCCATATATATGTCTATGTATCCACTTACAAATGTAGTTTATTTGAGAGGATATAATTTGGCTAATATATATCATGTTTTAATTGATATAGTATTTAAAAAATATAACTTGTATTGTTAAATATGAATGAAACGGGAATTATATCTATCTGTGCCCTATATACTCTCTCTCTATATATATATTCTTTGAAGTTGACATTGTACGTGGCTTGAAATTTGCTAGATTAGTCCTCAATGAATTTATTGTAAGGAATGGATCTCATCACGTCTATAAGTTTTGGTCAAAAATCAAAGCTTAAAGAGTAGGTACACTCCAGAAACAAAGTATAAAATTTAAACTATTTATTGACATTAGCTACATTTCAAAACAAGATTGCAAATTTAATTTTTAAGACTCCCTTAAAAAATTAAGTTCTTTAATTTTATTGATATCTTGCCAAAAAAAAAACCTATCATTCTTGTTTGAATAACCCAAGGAGATTGATTATATGGTTGGAGTCGGTTGTCTCGGTTAAAATTAACCTCTAAATTTGGATTGCCATGTCACTCCTCATTGATCAGCAATAGTGGGGAATTAATTATTAATTATAGCCTAATTTTTCTTAAAATTAAGCACTTCTAGACCACAAACTAAAACCGTCAAGAAGTTCGGTGGGGAAAAATATTTCTATAATAGATCAGTGGCTGGTCTCTTAATATTCAATGAGGTGCTAACACAATATGCGGTTGACTGTGGCTTGAAGTCAAGGTAATTAACAATGAAAAATTACAGCATGCGATAAATGTCATTACCCTGCCACTTCAGATCAAATGACTTAGTGACCCCAACCTATAATTTTGGGTTGGGTTTTGATGGATTTTTCTTCTTTTATTTTCCTAATAGTAATATGTGATGAATTTTTGTACTTGTTTCCCTTTTACTTTTAACTAGTAAAACAAACATAAGCACATTGCTCCCATTTTTTTTTTTTTTTAAAAAAAAAAACACATAAGCAAAAGTTAATAGAAATGTATATTGTGATATTTTCAATTGAAAAGACGGACAAGATTTAATCAATCATGAATTCATGATAACCTGCATTTCCAAATTTAATTTGCAAAATGAATTTTCTATAATTGGAACATTATTGCTAGGCTGCAAATACAAGTGGCCATGATCTTATCGTGACATCATTAGTAGCGATAAATAGCTTTACTGGTAAGAGCAAAAGTCAACTTATTTAAAAAAGAAAACTAAAAGTAAGCAGAAAATGCTCATATATGAGTTATTGTGCTTATACAATTACCATATTAATTTGCTGACTTTAGAAACATATATAGAAGCAACTAATTATTATTGCCACAACTGAACATGAAAAAATATATATATATATATATATATATATATATATATATATATATATATATATATAAACACGTGGCTCCGCCCATTTATATGTTTATAATATATAAAAACAATATTGGCTGCTGATAGCATATGCTAAATGCCATTTTTTGTTGGTTCTACATCTACTTCAAAATTCTTAATCATGGTAGGGTCATTTTGATTCCCCGCATGCATATTTATCCTCTTTTTATTGCTGTGGTGTTGCCTTATCCCTTAAACCCTTTATCATAGATGCCAAAAGAATGCCTTAAGAAAATGCCAATTTTCATTTCCCTTACCTTATCTTTTTTAATTATTTTTTCACCTTTAAGTCAATCAAAACTTTTGCTTCCCTACTTTTTTGGAGGTCAGAACAATTCAAAACAAAGAAGAACAAAACAAAAATATCACTCCTTTATTAATTTATACATAAGTCTGATGAACATGATAAAACTCATTTTTACAGTTGCACTTCTTCACTAATATCTCTTTCTCTGTTGAATAATTTGGTCAACAGAGAGTATCCCCTATCACATCTATCCCAAATCTCAATTGGGTAATCAAAAAACTTTTACTACTCATGACTAAGATTCTTGATGGATTTCAGAGGCAACAGTTCTAGCCCAAAACTTGAGATGTTTCTTCATGTCAGCAGCTGCTGAGACTCTTGGAACTCTTAGATTAATTAGAGGTGAACCAGGTCTCTTTATGAGCCAAGCTTCAGATAAATATGGCTTAATGACACCTCTCTCTCCTTCCTCTTCTTCTTCAATTTCATTGCCTTTGGTTAGTTGATCAGAAGAACCATTGATCTGTTTGTTTTTGTACACTTTAAGCCTTTGTAAACCAGGTAGAAGACTCATCATTCGAGGGCTTATATGTTCTTCCTTGAATATGAAACCAAGATCCATGAACCCTATAACCTCTTTAAGTTCTAGCTCATCCAAGCTCTTGCAACTCATTGATTTCTCTAGCTTTGTTGTGCCACTTCCACCTGATTGTCTCAGATGTTCAGCGCGTTTTTTAGTCGATGGCGATGATGAATGCGACCGGATGATTCTAGAGCCACCGGCAAAGCTTGATCTTTTCGGTCTCGCCTTCTTGCTTATGAGCTTTTCTTCATCATCATCCTATGTCACAGAACTGTAAGCTTAAGTTGTTTGTTTGTGACAGAGAATTGTTAAGAGTACAAGGAGTCGTATTACCTTTGGCGTTTTTGGTGGTGAGTCTGATGAGTTTGCTTCGTCTGTGAAAGGCGAAAAACCGGACGATATATCTCCATCTTTTCCATCTTCAAGAGATGACATGGAGAGGCTTGAAGATGAGGATTTGGAGGAGTCGTCTGTGTTAGGCTGAGGTGTTTCGAGGTTTGGCGGGGCAATTAACAAAACGGGTTGTGAAAGAAGAATGATTTGGTGAAACCAAAGGCGATCCATGGTTCCTATTAGAGACATATGGTAGTTAGTAGCCATGAATGGAGAGAAGAGAAGAGAACAAAAGAGAGAAGAGTTTTGAAAAACATAGGCTAAATATTATACATAGTGGGAGTTGTGGTTATAGTATAAGGACGAAGAACAAGTGTATGGAAATGGAAGTGGGAAAGTAAGTGGTGGAACCGCTTGATTGATATTGAAGGGATCATGTGGTCAGGAATCAAGAATTGTCCTCACTCCACAATCATGCTTTCACAATATTCCAAAAAACAAGTTGTGCCAAAGCTATTTGCAGAGAGACAAATATGCTTTATGAAGATATATATTAGTACAAAATATTTTTTTGTCGGTGTCCCACACATATTGTCAAACCAGTAGGATCCTAGAAAAAACAGGGTGAGAAAGGAAGTTTCAGGTGCATACAAAGGAAGAGTGATGTAGGTGCAAAGGACTTGGACTGTAACTCTGCATGTTTAGAAGAAAGTTACAAATTTCATAGAAACAATGTCACTGTTTCAATAACAGCTTCTCAATTAAGTGACTGAAAATGCAAATTATATATGAGAGTTTCTTACGCTAATACACGTATTGCAACAAGAATCACAATGTGCACATGGTAGCAAGAATCTACTCCGAACAGAATCTGAGAAAAGCAAATAAAGAAATGGAAGATAAACCAGAGTCAAATTTAATAGAGGCATCTATAGACTACAATAACTAAAGTGAAAACTTTTTTTAGAATGTCAAATGCGGGAAATGGAATTTAATGTGACCCAAATGAAGAAAAAAAGCTCATAGGCATTCTAAAACATTCTCAAATTAAAAATTACTCGGCCCAAAAGTGGTACAATCTCATCAATAAAAGCTCTCTTAAGCATTTTTCTTAATTTTCTGATATGGAGAAGAGACTTACCACAAAGAGAGTATAATGCAGAAGTGATTAAGACGAATCTCGGTTTCCCAAACCAAAAGAGATTATCATTTGGTTTAAACAAGAGGTGTTCCAATGGTGAAATTGTTTTGTTCTTTTTATTTGAAGAGCCATTCTTGCTACAATATCTTCAACTTTGGTTCCTAGAACCAGCAATATTACCAGACGACACAAAAAAAGTTATAAAACAGTCTGCAAATGGAACACTTTAAGGCAGTGACTTTAATAGATTTAACTTACTTACCAACATTGGACCATAGTACAACCAGCTATAGACGTGCCACCCTTAAGAACTCAGACAAATTGATCTAATGAATATATATGTTCGAAAGTGAAAAAGATCAAAAAAGAAGAAAGCCAAAAACTACATCAAATGAAGTAAACGACTTACCATATTAGAGGGCTGTCAAGGCAGAAATTAACAGTACCACCTTGTTAGTTTCCTAATTGGTTATTATTATTATTTTTGAAATATAAACTGCAATAAATTACATACCAGAAATGTTACGAGATATAGATATTTGTGGTGCTTAGCATCACACTTTTAGCTTCCTTCCCAAAACTAATTCCATATAACCGCTATATAAAATTACATGCCATAATTTACAATCACTAATTTGAACCGTACCCAAAAAAAAAAAAAAAACATTGAAGTCTCTGAATTTTTCCACTCTTCACCGTTTATGGCGCAAGCCCAAAAAGCACTTGTTTAATTTCTACAATGACGAATGAGCTTAGTCATAACAAGCAAAGGGCTCTAGGCTATATATATGTATGATCTAGGCGTGTATATAGAGATAAATAAACATGCAAAACCAGCCTAGCTCTATGTATATGTTTTTCTACTCTCCTCCACTAATATGGCGTTGACCTCCTCTTCTTCTAATACTTTCTTGTTCTTCATCATCTTCTTCTTCCATGATCTCTCCTCGTCTAGATTTGTTTCTCAGAAAAGGAAGAACTTCTACGGTGGCGTTACTCAATCTGGGACTCCATTCAGCCGAAAGAGATGGCCTAGCATACTGTACGGACTGCTCTAGCTTTTTCCTTCTTTCCCTCACTTCAGCCAGCCAATGCTTTATAATATCCTTCATTTGCTCTTCTAGTACTTTGCTCTTGAATTCTGAACCCATCTGGAAACAAAACCACGTATATATAAATTGCTTTTCATCAAGTTAAAATTCTCGAGTAGAAAGCATTGTATAAGTAGTGTGTATTAGTTAGCTTCATTTTTGTTTCTATTAGCGTGTGGTGTTAAATATTAATTACTAATCGTAAGTACTCCCATGCGTGACGTTTAGGGCCCATTCAAGAGCCTATCACTATTGTTGCCAAAATGCCAATTAGTGCTCACCTGTGTCACTAGTGCATAGAGAGGAAGAGTGATGTAGCTACAAAGGACTTGGACTGTTACCCTGCACAGAGGTACAAGTTTGTTTCAAGCTTTTATTATTTATGAGTTTGATTATTTCACTAAACAACTTCTCAAATAAGTGATTGAAACTGCTAATCATTTGAGAGTCCGAGCTTACGCTAATACAACTCTAGTAACAAGAATCACAGTGTGCACATGGTAGCAAGAATCTAGTCCGAACTGAAACTGAGAAAAGCACACAAAGAAATGGAAGATTAATTCTGATAAAGGCCTATATGGAATAAAATAACTAACGCCAAAACTTTTGGAATGTGAAATGAGGGAAGGAGGACTTACTGTGACCCAAATGAAGAAAGAAAGTTCGAATGCATTCTAAAACATTTGCAAAGACAAAAAAAAAAAAAAAAAAAAAAAAAAAANTTTTAATAAAGTGGTAGGAACAGAAAAAAAAAAAAAAAAAAAAAAACGTTGTTAGCTAGTTAGACCAAAAAGGCACAATCTCATTAGATAAGAAAGGTCTTCTCTAAGAATTTTTCCTCTTGGCATTTTACTTCAAATTTTCTGATACTGATATGGAGAAGAGAATTACCACAAAGAGAGTATAGTGCAGAAGTGTCAAGACGAATCTCGGCTTCCCGAACCAAAAGAGATTATCATTTGGTTTAACAAGAGGTGTTCCAATGATAACATTGTTTTGTTCTTTTATTTGAAGAGCCATTCTTGCTACAATGACTTCAAGTTTGGTTCCTAGAACCAGCACTATCTGCAAAATGACCAAAAGCAAGTTCTAAAACAGTGAAGAAATTGGGAAACATTTTTAAGGCACTTGACCTTAATGGAACCTAACTTACTTACCAACATTGGAACATAGGACAACCAGCTATATACGTGCCAGCCTGAAGAACGCAATCAAATTAAATTTCATGGATGAGAGTAAGTAAGATCAAAAATAGAAGAAAAGGCAAAACTACGTCAAATGAAGTAAACGACATACCGTACACATCTAATAGTAATAGAATGACGACTAGAAACCACATTAAAGGGCTGTCAACGGAGAAATTAATAGTACCACCATGTTAGTGTCATAATTCAGCATAAGATCTAATTACTTTCTTTCAATAACATTCATAGACATAGAATTTGCGATTTTGTAATACATATAACAATATTATGGATAACCATATACTTAGCACCATGTACTAATTAAGCACTATCAGATATCTATGACATTTTGCTACATATGAATATAAGAACATTGCAGTACAAAGAATTAAGAACCTGATTCCGACAACTATCCTGAAATCTTCCTCTAAGGATCGTTCTATGTATTGTTGGAAATTAAAGTTATTATGCCTGGCCGACAAGTGAGCCTGAAAATTGTGAGCAGAACAAAAAAAATGTTCTAATTTTATGCGAGAGGACAAATAACTAGATTAGAAAGAATCAAAGTAATTAATAAGCTCTTGGAGTTGATAAAGACTAAATTTAGTTACCGCAATGAAACCGTGTCTCAAGGTGAGATAGTCAACTTTTGCAACTGAGTAAAAGAACTGCCTGAAGAAACATTTCTGCTCCAATATCAGTCACTATTCTATCGTCAGTGCTTACTTCGTCATGTTATAAGTGATTATAAAACAAAGTTAAGAAACATGAGAATAATTAAGACTCACAATCCACAATTGAACCGTTGTTTCTGTACAATTATTCATGTGCCGTCTTCCAAATGTCGTTTGCCTTGTAAATCTGAATCGATTTGGATCTGATAAGCAGCATTGTCAACAAGGAGGGGAAAAAGAAAAAGAAAAAGAAAGAAAAGAAAGCTAAACGAAAATTTTAAGTTACTTTGCAACTTTCCTATTCATATTCAATAATGTTAAATATCTCATCTCATATATCCACTTTTTTAATACTCATTAGCAAATATTGTCCCAAAAGCCCCGGAGACATGGTTTTATTAAAGAACCAGTCAATATCAAAGATTATAACAAAGGACATTTATACAGTTGTGAAAGGCCAAGAAATATAAAAGGGGTAAAAAACAAGAAATGGAGGCATATTAGCTAGTTGAAGCTACCGTTTATTTGAGGGCATATTAATTAGGCCGAAATATAGCTTTTAATAAACATCAATCAGTATCAAATGGCCCATTCTGATCCCAAAAGTCAAAGTCTTGTGAACCAGTTGAAGTTTTGCGGTCTTTCTAAATTCTAAGTTTCTATATGGTTGCTTGTCCCACTAAAATTTCCCATATACCATTTAGAAATTAGAGTTGGAATATTAACTTTCAAAATTAATTAGGCAAAAACACGCTAAGAATTGGAATATGATTATGTATATATAGCACCCCATTTAAGACTTAATTATCTAGAATAACTAGGCCCGTTAATATACATAGCACCCCATTTAAGACTCAAGTATCTAGAATAACTAGGCCCGTTTACCTACCATAGGACTAGAAAACTAGAAAATAGAAAATTTTCATTGTCTTGAGTGACTTCCATTTCATTTCTTCTTTTGTTCTTTTTACACCAATTAATTCTTTTTTCTTTTCTCAATTAAGACAATTTTTTTTGGCTGAAACCTAAAAGGATATTTATGCTATTATCATGCTTCCATATTTCTGGCTATGGGGAGAAAACTCTAGAAATATAAATTGTTGTAACATACCATTGGCAACAAGATACTCAGTTGTCTGTGTCTCTCTCTCCCATGCTTTCCAGCGTTTCATCTATATAAATATAGATACATATATGGAATCAAAATTAGAAAACGCATTAACAATTATAAATCTAGAATTATATGATAAAAACACTTACTTAAGGTGGTACCACTACAAAGAACAAATGAATTATTTACCTTGGCTCTGCCCAAAGCCATTGTTATAGTACTGTACACAATTTGCATCACTGCCAGCACAAAAATAAATATGTGAAGCTGATGAATGGCCTCTTTAGTCACTAGAGCAACCTTTCCCTGCAAATTTCATCCCAATTACTGTACTAATTTTCTCCTTTTTCCTGTAATTAACTTGAAAAAAAAAAGTACTATAAATATCAGTAGCTTTGTTTTCTTTTCTAATATTTTCTTAAGGACATATCCATACTTTGGCAGTGCAAGAATCAGCAACCTCGTCCTCCTCGGCGACTCGTCTCCATGAAAATTTATGAACAAAATCATGATCAAGAAAGTGCTGATAATCTTGCACTACTTGGAATTTTTCTGAAGTCTCCTGCTTTCGGCATGGAAGCATAGTGTCTGCTATGTTGGCCGGTATGCATATTTTGGATATGTAATCTTGAGTTACAGCCAATAAAAGTGATATAAATCCCAGAAGCATCAACTCTACAAGGAAATTAATCAAAAAAAGATCATATATATATATATATATATACTGGTGTTTATAAGTCTATCAACAAATAAATACATTAAAAAAAAGGAAGAGGATTGTACCTGATTTGAGCTTCTCCACTGCACCGTGCAAAGCAGTTTTCTTGCGCCTCTTTAGCCACTGTGTGACAGTTATTTTTTAATTAGTACACATATTATAAGTATAGCTAACCTATAAAAAGATTGATCATCAAGAATCCATTAAAAAGAAAGAAGAAGAATAAGGTATAGTATTGATTAATTCAAGAATATAATTAGTTACATTAGAGAGGAGATGGATTGAGTGCTCCATGAAAATGGAGGTGGAGATGAAGAAGAAGCAAACTACGGCGAGTGCCCACGTCGGAGTATGTTCAAGAGAGATGACTGAGGCGTCTCCAACAGCCATGTTTTGCCTCTGCTTCAATTTTTTTTTTTCCCCCTTTTTTTTCGGTTTTTCTTTAGTTGAAAATCAATGTCATCAATTGTGTGTGTATATATATATATATATATATGTATATTAATGTGACATGCATGAGAAAGAAGAGACTTAAAAGCCATTCATGCATTTATCATGGATGACTTTGGTATGTATCATTTTCTCTGTCCTAAATGTATTTTCACACTTTCGTAACCCCATAAGAAAATTAATTATATTATATCCAATTGTCAGTATGAACTACAACTTATATCATTCTAATATGGACGAGTGAATAAATTAATAAACAAATAAACACACAGGGAATAAAAATTCTACAACAAGGTCTGCCAGAGCCGTAGTACGTATATCATTCTAATAGACAAGTGAATAAATTAATAAACAAATAAACACATAGGGAATAAAAATTCTACAATATGGTCTGCCAGAGCCGTAGTACGTATATCAAATAAACAATTAACACAATTTTTTTTTCTTTTTCTGAAGAACAATTAACACATTAAGAAGCTAGGACTTGATCAAAATCAATCTGATAGATACTATTACAGACGTTTCTTTGCTATAGAAACGGCATCATTTTTTTCCCCCAACTTTGTTTGGAATCTGGATATTTCTAAAGAGAAAGTTAACTAGGATTTTTTTTTTTTCACAAAAGAGAAAATTCTCATTTGAAATTAATTTTATTTTTTTAATCTGTTTGAACCAACTTACGTAAAAATGTAAACTCTCACTTAAAAAAAAAAAAACTAAAAAAGACAGAAAAATCCCTTCTTTGTTGATTAGTATCCAATCAATAGAAAATGCAACCCACAAAATTATTTTTTCTTTCCTCCCCTCAAAGTTCTAATTTTTCTTTCCTACCTAAAATCTGGATTATTGCCTACTTTGTTTTCTCGAATCATGAATATGTATATGAATTTAGACTGTCGTTTATATATATTAGGAAGGAACCAAAAGTGATAGTTTTGAGACACTTGGAACTAAATAGCATGTTTCCCATGTCCAAGGAATATTTTGGGCAATAAAAATAAAGAAATTGAGATTGACAATCCAAACATTGAAGAGGGTATTAAAATAAATAAAGATCAAGTGACTCTTGACTTATTCTTGCTTCCTAAATATGAAATCACGTCATGTGTGTCGCCCAAAATGCATTTTGGATTTTGGTTTTGGACGAAATGCTTAATATATTCTTTAGTTTTCATAAATTACAAAAATATTTTTTCTAATTGACAAATTAATTCAAATTTTATCTCTATAGTTTATTAGGCCAAAATTAACGAATAAAGTATCAAAATTATTTTCTTTCTAAACTTGTAACAAAACAAATATTATTTAAAAAAATAATAAATAGCGTTGTAAAGAAAAACATAGTAGTAGATGAAAGAGAAAAATGACTAAGAATAAGAAGATTTGGGGAAGAAAAGTATTATATAATTTTTTTAGCTATTTAATTGTATTTAGGTAATGATATCTTGGTCATTTTAAAAAAAATTATTTGTTACAAGTTTAGAAAGAGGAAAATTTTGACATTTCGTGTTTGTTAATTTTGACTTAATAAGTTATAAAAAGTGAAATTTGTGTTAATTTATATTAGATAATATATTTTTATAATTTACAAAAATTAAAGGGATATATTAATCGTTTTATCAAAACACATGGCATATTTTTGTTATTATCCCTTTTTTTTCCCTCGTTTATCCATATATAATGACTATTGTCTTTATCGTCCAACATCATTCATCAACCTTAAACCACCTGACATGTACATATATGCATAATCTAAAACCTTAACATAAATTTAGAATTGTTCCTTTTTTAGAAGGAGGATGGTATATATGGTTGTAACTAGGGTAAACTGCAAATCAAACTATTTATGTCAAGCAATATGATCATTATAAGTTGATATGACATATTCTGGAATTCATCTGTCTTAAAATTTGCTAATCTATACATATATGAAAAGGAAGGAACGTCAAAACAAGGACCACCATGTGGTTGATGATACTTATGTAGTAGCATGTGAAACTGAGTATAGTAGTAATGNATTACAAAGATAAGAAACAGTCCACACGAGAGTGATTTCAAAAGGGTTCAACATTCTAAAAATCTAAAATATGGAGCCATAATGACATACATAATTCAAGTAATTTTCCTCAAATTTCTTCTGTCAGTTATAAGTTTACTGTTATTGGAATATTGTTATAATAATCTTAATTGTTGCCCAAATGTTTTTTTTTTCCTTTTTAATTTTTACAAAATTGAAAAGGAAAGCTTAATTTTTACAAGTTAAAATCGACAAAAGCTGACCCAACTAAGGGGTACCAAATATCAAATAGACAGTTATTAATGGCTATTTTGATTTTTCTTTTAGTATTTATGGGCGAAAAGTGGCAACAAATTAAAGTTTCATTCTCATATCTATACTTACAAGTTACATACACACTTTGCCAAAATGGTCCCAAGTGCATTTGTGAATGGGAAATGACTTCTGATATTTTCCTTTCTGTTACGTACCCATCAACTTACGCACATTATGGAATTGTTACAAGAACTCGTTCTTTTTATAAACTGTATTAAATATTTAATATAAATAAAATATTGCAAAGCATAAAATTTAGCAACGTTAAGAATGAAATTATGAATTTTCAATTTATATAGTAAATTATCAAAATTTATGTTATTATCGTAGCAATGACTATAATTTTCACAAATTGTTAATTTTTTTAATAGAAACGAATTATGTGTAAAGCATACAGTTTAATAACTATATTCTGACTCATAAAACTAAATAATATTCAATTATACACTTTGTCCATAAGTATTTTATGCTAAAAAAATAATAATTTGTGATCAAAGAATTATTGTTATAATAATTATATAATTCAAGAGTTATTATTTTATAAATTAAAAACTTGAGTGCCAAAATAGTACCATGACTATAACTTAAGAGTCATTATTATAATTAACTCTTTAATCGGATGAACTAAAATCTTTCTTTGCACTTTTTGAACATTTAATGAACTTGGTCTCTTAAGATAGCTGAGAAGGCATCAATAGTAAGCAATTAAAAACAAGAGAATTCGTTTTCTTTTCCGCTTGAAAAGAAAAACTATAAGATTTTGAAGGCTATATGTATGTAACGAGTCGTTTTACAAATTTCCATAATATTTTCTTCATTCTGGACTTTTATATTTTTTTGTTTTAGGGAAATTAGATATTATACGGTATTTTCACAAAGCTTTTGAAAAATAGGATGATTAGCATTTTTTTAACGTGCAGTGCTGTATTTATTAGAAAATATTATTTTTTTAAAAATATTTTAAAAAAATATCATTTTTTAAAATAGTAATTAGTAACTAATTTTCAAGTAGTTAGTAACTTAAGGTATTTATAAGTAGTATATAATTAGTAATCAGTAACTAGTTTTCAAAAATTAGTAATCAGTAATTATTTTAAAAATTATATTTTTCTAAAAAAAATTTAAAGTTATATTTTTTTAATAAAAATCTATAAAAATTTGAAAAAAAAAAAATCTGACTTCTGTATTTTTATAATTTTTTTCAGTTTTCACGGGAAAAAGTGTTAGAAACCCATTTTTTTTTTCGTGGGGACTTTCATTTAACTTAAACTTGAGTATTGTGAATTTTTTTCAGCAATATATAGAAAAGGAATTGAGAAAAGTTATGGAATTGAGCTCTTAAAAAAAAATTAGATATATTTCAGTATGGAGGGCATTTGGTCTAGTGGTATGATTCTCGCTTAGGGTGCGAGAGGTCCCGAGTTCAATTCTCGGAATGCCCCTGATAGGACTTTTATGTTATGTCATTTGTTTTTTTCTGAAAATATGCAGTTGAAGTAGGATAGGGCCTACTTGGTTGTAATTGGGCCAAACCAACAAAGTGGGCCCAATCATAAATTTTGAGCCTCGGTTGGGGTAAATGGACGAAATTAAGAGCTTGTTTGGGGTTTTAACTTCTATTTTTCCTTGAAGATTAGTAATGGAAATTATCACATTTTGTGACATTTTTTCGACCTCTTAATAAGTGGTCACAATATTTATGACTAGTGATGATAAAAGTGATTGGTCGTAAAATAGTCATCTTGAAAATAAAAAATTATTTTGCCCGAAAGTACTCATACTGAGGCCTCGTCCATTTCCCTAGAGCATGTTTGGTGAGTTCAATTTGGGATTGCCACTTTAGATTGAGATACATAATTTATCTCCTAAAAAAGGAGTGCTAGAATTATTTTTTTTTAATTATTTAGTTTCACTGGTTGATATGTAAAATGTACTTAAAATATCTCACACATTATAATAATATCATAAAATATTTCAGAGTTTATATGTCAAACAGTAAAAAAAGAGTGAATTTAGTACCCATCTTTCCCAAAATTAGTTCCATGTATCTGATATAACTTATCACATTCAACAGATTTCTCATCTTACACTCTATTAGTAGTAGGTTAATCTCAATCCAACATTTCAAAACCAATGAATCCCGTCTTTAAATAATGATTTTCTTTATTCCTTTTAGATTTTAATTCAATTAAAAGTAATTTGAAATATCAGTAGTTACAAAGAAATTCATTTATAATTCATTTTCTAATTTATTAAAAAAAAAATAATAATCTTAATTCAATCCAATATTACACCAAACACTAACTAATATCCCAATTTAATCAAGTTTATTCTGATATAGTAATGTTATCCAATCTCACACGTTAAAAGCAGCGTCTTGGGTTTTGCCCAAGTTTTCTAGTTCTAGGACTTTCCTTTCACTTTCCATAGAGGGAGTATTTTTGTTGGACCACAATTTTCTTGTCGACTCTAAAATTGTAGTTTCAAAGTGACCAAACAGGTATAGAGTAGGTAATAAAAGAGAGAGAGACGTAATAACATTCTCTTGCCTAATAACTAAATTGTGGCAAGACTGATTTGACATAATACTATTCCTCCTAAAACTAAGGTATTAGCTAAATAGGTAGTGGTTATTCTACAGGTGTATACCGAGACCAGTAAGCGGGATTTGGCTCCAAAGAAAGATTTTTCTATACTCCCACTAATCTTTATTGAAATTGTAAAAACCCGGAATTTTCGAGGGTAATTTGGACAATTTACCAATTTTCCGGATAAAATATTGTGGGGACTAATTTGCAAAAGTTTTG
>JXTB01000057.1:854393-914271 GCA_002914805.1 Parasponia andersonii
GTGATCGTCTTCCCGGTTAGGGTTTTGACGAAGATCTGCATGCCTCCACGGAGCCTGAGGACCAGGTGGAGCGTCGATTCCTTCTGGATGTTGTAATCGGCCAGGGTTCGGCCATCTTCGAGCTGCTTCCCGGCGAAGATGAGCCTCTGCTGGTCCGGCGGGATCCCCTCCTTGTCCTGGATCTTCGCTTTGACGTTGTCAATGGTGTCGGAGCTCTCCACCTCGAGGGTGATGGTCTTGCCGGTTAGGGTTTTGACGAAAATCTGCATATTGAGGATGAAGAAGATGAGATCGAAATTGAATCGAAGAGAGAGAAACTAGAGCGAGAAAGAGAGCCTTTGTTTTAGAAGCTGCGAAAGTATGATACGAATGAGAATGATGAAATGAGAGAGACCAGGTTGTTTATATAGGCGAGCGGAGGCAGTGGTGGGCGACATGAAACCTGTAAGGGATAGTTTGGTCAATGTGAGTCGGCGGAAATAGAATCAGGAAAAGGAACGGTCCAGAATTTTCTAGGTCTTTGCTGGCTTCTTTTTTTTTATTATTTTTATAATTGGGTAATTAAGAGAGAAAAAAAAAAAAAGGAATGAAAAAAAATAAAAATAATATTTATTTAGAATTAGAACAAGTTGGTCTCTCACGTCACGAATTGTGTTTGTGTTTAGTAAATTTTTTAAAAGGAAAATTGTGAATTTAATTTTGAGGGAAAAAAATGGGTTTCTTGGAATTAGGTCCAGAGTATTGCCTACTTGGCCGCCACACAAAAGATATGGTTGTGGTTGTAGAAGAAGACTTGGTCAAGGATAATAAACACCCATAGAGAAAAATATAAATAAATATTCCTCCATCCAAAAAAAAAAAAGAGATGATATGATATGATGATATGCATAAAGATATTAAAATAAAAGGGAAAAAAATAATTGGTATAAGTTGTGTTGTTTATGCTTTTGGATGGACATCCAACATACTTTTTTTTTTTTTTTTTAAAAAAGTGCATTTTCAAATGGTGATATGCACAAAGATATTAAAAGGGAAAAAACAAATAATTGGTATAGTAGTGTCGTTTACGCTTTTCTATTAAAAATTTTTTAATATTTTTTTTCTGAATGGAAAAAAGTTTTAATATTTGGATTGGCATCCTACTTTCTAAAAAAATAAAACAATTCCTTTCTCATTGAGTAATCTAATTGAATTTATTTACTTTTCTAAGAAAGAGACGATGAATCAAGCCGGATTTTATGTACATATGAATATTTTAATTCAATATCAACTTGTTATTGATTTTGTTTTCCCTTTATTTTTTAAGTACTAATAGTGGTTGTATTTGTTGGGTAATGACGACCAATTAAAAAAATAGAAGACTGGCAGCCCAAAAAAACGCAACTTCCTTTTCCTTTTCCTATCACTTTCCTTTTTCTTTTTCTTTTTCTTCAAGTATTAAATCTACCACCTTTCTCATCCACTACTTATTCTTTTCTTTAACATTTTTTTGAATAATATTCCTTCCTTTCTTATAAATTCTTTCGCCCAATTCTAGTATAGGTGGGCTTATTTATTTCATACAGGTAGGATCGGTATTTTACTGGATTTTGAATGACTGATTGGCTAATATAAAGTTGAATTATTTGTAACATATAAAACTCTTCAATTTAGTCATTAACAAAGAAAAATAAAGAAAACGGTAGGCCATTTGGTATTAGATTTGGGTCAGCTATTAGGTATAGAATTCGGGTGTCAAAATTAATAGGGTTTCTAATATTTTTATCATAAAAAATATATAAAAAAATCACAAAAATAGAGATGTTAGGTTTTTTTTTCAATTTTCAATTTTCTTATGGGCTACTCATTTGATGATTTTCCCAGTTTTGTCTTACGCGCTCAAAGAAAATACACAGGAAACAGATGGCAGTAGCATTTTAAAATGAGATTAAAATGAGATAATATCATTTTATATCTTGTTTCCTACCATTTTGTTCGGTTCGTGCATTTATTATCAGCATTAACTATTAAATTTAATATTTATTATAAATTTACTTCTATTTAATTTATCAAAATAATTTAATAAATTTATTCTCTAATTATTTTTAATATAAATTTATGTTTAATTTTTTTAAATATCTTCTTGGCAAATTAATAATTCTAAATTAGTGTCAAAATATAAATTTGTAATATTTTAAATCTAAAAATTAATATTAATAATACTAAAATACTAAATAAAATTTTAATATAATATCAAAATACAAGATATAAAAGTAACATTATCCTTCTAAAATTTATTAGAGCCCTACAAACCATTAGATTAAAATCTCCATTTAGAAATTATATCCAGAAAAGCAAAAATGATAATTAAAATTAGGTGGGTTCTCCTTTCACAAAAAATAAAATAAAAAATAAAAATTAGGTGGGGTTCTTTATGAGGGCTTCACAAAAAATAAAAATTGGCCTAGAGTTCGCTTTACAACTTCCCAAAATAAGCATCTCTCCTCTGTTTTGAGGATAATCTCCAAGTATATATAGAGCTATAATATACATAACAATAATATAAAGCCAAGAGCAAGTAAAGACTTGTTTATTTGTCCTTCATGTTATCAGCCAGGGCAGAAGCTTTGCAGATCGGACACAAGTTTTTCATTGATAACCATTTTTTGATGCAGCTCACATGGAAATCATGGCCGCAAGTTTTTAATGTTCCAACATCATCCATGTTCTCGTACTCCTCCTATCGATCACGACACAAATTTGGAAATTTTAGTTAAGAAATAATAATTGGATTTTTGCTAGCCAAAGATGCATCGATAGGATGAGGGCAGTTCACAATGAACAACTCTAATTGCATCGACGCAATTTTGCATAGTAGGCTTCAAACAATTAAGAGGAGTAAGTATTCATTACCAACTATAACATGCATAATCTGCTTATTAACAATGACTAGAAAAATAATCCATTGATCTTTTCTCCAATACCAAGATATATGAATAATGCATCAAAGAACTTCACTCACATAAAACGGGTAAAATTTCTTACCAGGCATATTACGCAACTCCCTTCCTCCTGGATTTGATCTGAGGAACAATATATTGTTTCTGTCACACACTTGAACATCAAATCTTCAGACAAGCCGGTGTTGACACTCCCAATACGTTCCCCAAGTGCAAGAAGTTCCTGTTCGTTTCATTATCATTAAATTATTAATATCCAACAATGAACAGAAAGGAAAAAATAAAAAATAAAAAAAGAGGAATGTTGATAATTACCTCATAGCTCATGCTGTCAACGTCTAACCTCATCTCCCTATGCTGATCAGCCATATTTCTAGACCCGTGCAAGGCTGAACGATCGACAATCATGAAACCCTGAAAAGAGATGATTTTTTTCTGGAGTGAGCAGATGTTGTGTGTTGCGGAAACAAGGAAGACAAAAACTGTCCCCCCATCTTAGCCACATGATATTGATGATGTCTTCGACCAAAAAGAAACTGAGCAGTTGGCACGAGCTTAGATTTACACGAGCTTGAAATAAAATGTAGGTTTCATATGGGCCGATAGGTCTTTGAATTCATTCAAAAGTGTAATAAACTACAGTTGCATGTGCAACCAGAAGTTTCCCTGTACTTTCTCTTAGGGCTTGAGGCTTGCATGGTTTTGGCTCTTCAAAACCAGGACAATAAGCAGTTTCTCACTAGTCCTATCCTAGCTGTTCAACTACATCATAGAAAGGCTACAAACTATAAGTTGTCATTACAAAGTTGTTATAAGAGATTTGGCGCAGCAGTATAGAGTTCTTGACGAAAAAGAAAAATTAGACAGAAAAATGATGAATTTATCAACTTTGATTAATCATGATGAGAATCTACAACAATACTGTCAAACCTACTGAAGTAGCTGCTGAATAAAAAAATTAGTCAGAGAAAATTGAGTCTAGGAAACTAAAGAAAATAGGAAATTGACAAAGAAGCAAGAAAAATTAAAACAGGTAACTAAGTAATTTGTAGGCAACAAGCAGGTAATTAATACTAGTCAACCAAGGTTATGCAGCCTATGCCCGGTCAGCAGGCCAAAGCTTGGACTGCTCTACACCAGAAGATCATTTCTGCTGAACTTACACCACGAATCTCAGTACAGAAGACGTTAGAAGAAGACAGAGTCTTGTCACTTATCACCAAGGAGTTGCAGCTTCTCATGTGTGACAAGACACACGATACACTGGAACTCATATACAATGTAAGAGACTCTTTAAGATGACGTGGAAATTAAAGCTTTCTAATTTTTTTCATAGACGAGGAGAAGTAAAGTTAATCAGGTGATGCACATACCTCAGAAGTAAATCGGTCACGAAGACCCGTCTCCTCTGAGAGTAAACGATATCGTTCATTTGATATCCTTGATCTACCATTTCTATCACCATTCCGCCAGCCAATGTTGGACAAAGGCCGAGGATGTCTCGAGTAATTTTCAGCTACCAACTGCAATCCCTCGTCTAGAGGAGCCGCATGTCCCAGCCGCAAGCTGCTTGAAGAAGCCCTAAAAGTTGGGCTAGGTCTTTGAGAATAACTACTGCGAACGCCTCTCACAGATTGAGCAGCGGTACCAGGATAACTTTGAGGAACAGCAGTAATTCTGCTTTGAATGAAGTCATGGTATCCCTCGTTGCTGGAATTACCACCTAAAAGGAAGTGTGCAGGGTCATGACTGAAAGCACTTGTATCTGCAAGTCAACACAATTGTTAAAATGGATGTGGAACTATATATTCATCTAAGAAATAATAATACAACTGGAACCAACCTAATATAGAAACTCTTCCATGAGAAGAAGGCATGCTAAAATGGTTCCACTCTCGAGTCAATCCAGCTGAAGGCTGACCTGAAAGATCCAGAGTGCTAGGGTGGTCAATGGGATTTGTAGGATAAGAATTATGTGAAGGATTGCCTGATAAATGCGTCCTAGCTAGGTTGGACTCCAGATCATGAGTCGATCGGCTTCTCACATTCCTAATAGATCCTTCAGTCCTTATCGAGAGACCATTTCCTCTATAACTGGGGTTCACAGTAACTCGATCCCACGGCATGGGCTGAGTATCTAAACCTACTTTCTCATGATGCAACTCTGAAGGTATAGGGTGGTCAGAAGAACTTCCAGCACCATGGTATCTGCTTGTGCTGCCTCTCTCACAGCCCGAAGGGATTCCTGGGCTTTTACGCTTGTGAGGCCCTCTTACGTTACCCATTGTAAGATCAACAAAACTACCCTCAACACCTTGGAATGGCTGTCTGTCATAATTTGAAGAAGATGCATGGGGAATGTAAGTTTCAGGAATTGTAGAGAAAGTCCCAGCACTTAATGGATGCTGAAAGGGATCATGAGATGGGCCCGGGGTATCTGAGGGATAATGTGGTATTTCAACACTGTGACTTGTGAAAGAATACCCATCAGACGTTGGCAGAGGATTCCAATGTGAAGCAAAATGCATTCCATCGACAAGCATATTTTCCATGGGATAAAAATTCGAAGCATTGTCTGAACTACCAGCCCTGGCTGCATATTGGACCCAAAGATGGAAGTACAGGTTGAGACAAGGGTTAATCCAGAAAATAAATATATACATCCTTATTCTAATCAATGACTCAAATTTTATTTTTTAACATAAGAACAAAAAGATTTAACATCAGACTTCTCTTGAAACTTATACGAGTCACAGGACACCACATAAACTACAGCAGAAACAATTCAGAACTTTCTGAGTTTTAACTTTCTGGTAAAACTAGTGAAGTAACTAGACCACTTGACCTGATGCAGAAACTAAAAGGTTAAAGACCTTAAGGACAATGAATACACCTGAGTAAAAAGTCAGGTGCACATGCATGCACCAAAAAATATTTACCATTCTACCACAGATATGATTGAAATGATTATAGACCATTAAGAAAAAGGCAGTCATATTACCCATATGCCCATAGGGTTGTTCTGTCTGCATGTGATTCCAATCTTGATCATGGTCACTTTCAAACATTTGGGATGTGCTAAATAAATGGCTCTGTCCCATATTTTTGTCACCTTGGAGTTAACAATAAATCTGCTAAAAGAAAAAACCAACCTGCACATTAGAAGAAGACACATTTAAAGGCATATTGCAGATTATTTGAATTAATCCAAAACATAAAATAATTCTTAAAACAATAAGCATCCAATGCAGACGGCCTTTCCCCACTAAAATAAAGAGTACAACACAGACTTGGAGAAAATGAGAGAATAGAAAACATGGAGGCATACCCAAGGTGCTCAATTTGAAGAATATAATATATGACCTAGATTGGATTCAAAAGTGAAAATTAAAAAAGAAGGATATGATCAACACTCTTATGGGAAGGACAATACCTGAACAATAATCACTGGAAAGTTAGCATGCATACAAGAGATCACTTTTGAGATTTTCTTTCTTATCCAAAGTTAGACTGGCTTTGATTTCCCTTTCCCACAACCAAACCATTCATATCTAGAGACCGGTAAGATACACTAACGGAAGGAAAACATACTCCCCAGAATTCCAGAACTGATATTGACCACACAACTCTCTCAGTACAAAGGGCAAATAGCATTTGTACTATTTAAAGCCATTGAAGCCACCAGAAAATGAGATCTAACCATGAAATGATAAAAATGTACACACAAACACAATGAATGTGCCTTAGCAGGTAAAAGAGGTTGCATAAATGAAAGCAAAAAGACAAGGAAGCACAACTAACCTTTTCAGTAAAGGCATAAGCTCATGAAGCATTCAACTGGTATTCAGCAAAGACTTTTCAAATAAAGTTGCTTAATATATCAACATTAACAGTATATCTATAGACTAAGTATCCTACTGACCACATTCTGAATATAAAGACATCTTGACTTCAAATAAGAGATTTATAAAAACAGGGAGACATACAAATTAACAACATATCGAACACTTTGCCTTATAATAATAGACATTAAATATTATAAAGTTATCATCTTACACAGTAAAGATAACATGTCAGTTAAATTATTAACATTGCATAAAAATTGAACATTTCTTATACTACAACAGATTTCTTAATTTACAAATCATCCCCCACAATACAGGAACTAGTTCAATAACTTTAAATGATTTGAGCTCATTCAACTCCAAAATTTAGTTAAGCTTTTGAAGTGGTTGTAGATTTATTCCCAGTGACCAAAAGATACAAGTCTGGCTTGCTATAAAATATTTATGAAACTTTATAAATGAAGCTTATAGTACAAAGAAATTGGCATACTCGTGCCCTAAAAGATACATTGGAGATATCTAAAGAAAGAAGCTTCACATTTGTATTCATAAAACTCTCTTCAAGAGGCCTGCTGATTAAAAGACTCCTAGAAGCAATAGGGATCGTCAAGTATCTGAAATCTCAAAATTCTCCTTCAATCAAATCGTGGAAAAAACTTGAGAACAGAAAATTACTAGTTAACCACCAAACAGATGAGCAACCATCCCTCCAGGCAATGGAGCCCCCCAACTCCCATTTAGGCAATGATAACTATAACCAAAGTCCAAGCATTGAACTTCTTCCTCTGCTATGACCTATACCAATGTTGAGAATCAAAGTTTTTCTTTAACAAGGTGACAGACATTGGTACCTTAAAGATGTTAGTTGAGATCAAACTTAAGCATGGGGTCTACTCATCACATTAAGAATACAGGTCACCTATGCAACTCAAGCCTGCTAAAGCCAAAAATCCACGTGAAACTTAACAATCAACCAGGAGATAATGCAAAACCCATCGTCATAGGGGAATCAAGTTTGTCCAGCATTTTGGCCAATTGAAAGCCACAACAGAAGAATCTCCAAAATGCAAATGGCCCCAAGTTCAAGAACACACCCCTTTGATGAAATCCCCTAAACACACATAAAATTGATTTTCCAGTGAAACCCACTTCATAATACATCCCATAGTAGTAATCAAAGAAACTCCATAAAATAGGGCATGGAGAAGAGAGGCTTGGCTATCAAGTGTTTTTATTAGAGCTGCTCCACAGCCTACACTGTTAAGCAACCTCCAGCATCCGTAAAGCAGAACGTAATTAAAATTTGAAAGAGATATTGAGAACGGTCACTCACTAAGAATACTCTCGCAAGCCCCATAACACTCCCTACACTTTCCATAACTAATTGGAGTGTGAAAAATGATTCAATAAGAGAATCATCACATTACTGTCATGATCACTAGAGTAAAGATGATTCTTCCCTTTGCAATACAGCCTCCACTACCTCACGTGGATGGACCATCAGACCATGTTGTTAGAATAAATTCTAGTACAACAAGGTCTAAATAATACAGCAAGTTAGACATTTTAGAATCTTTAGTACCAGATACTGTCTCCACCACAATGCAGGCCAGGCTATAGCACTCAACAGTGGCAATAGATCATGTTAATTAGTCCAGAAGACACAATATAGTTTCTGCCCAATCAATTCCTCAATAGTCCAATTGATGACAAAGTGCCTGCAACGCCATTGCAATTCAGAATATGAAAAACAGGACTACAACTAACCTATTCACCATCTTCAATATCCTACATAAGAAAAATTGTTGGGCTAAATTTATCAAAAGCATTTCAACTTCGGCGGGAAGAAGAAATAAGTATGTGCAATTAAGACTTGAGGATTCAAAACGTTGACGGCTACAAAAGATTTAGTTAGAAGATAAGTCAGAACTAATATTTGATTCTGAAAGAAAGCACCAACCTAACTCAACCTCCAAATCTAAGAAAGAAGAGCAAAAGCTCGCAAAAATAAAATACTCACCTGCACATGTGGACAAGTCACCATTCCAAAACTTCATAATAATTATTGTTAATCTCAAGTTCAAAACTGAGACAAGTTAACAATAACAATACTCATACAGTCATACTCCATCAGCAGATGCAAATGAAAACCTGCATAATGAAAATCATCTAAACCTGGTTGATCCTTACAGTCTACTGAAAAATACAACTAACACTGTCCCACAAAACAAAATAATTTTCGCATTCAGCAATGACCTAGCCGTCGTTCAACAACTAAAGCGAGAAAGAAGAGGGAGGTAGGTACAGATAACAAAGTAAGACTGTTTGCTTCCCCAGAGATGTTGATAACAAGGACAAGGCATCCATAACCGAGACTAGATAATCACTAAAATGTCCCATTTTCACCATTAGTTCTCGCTATTGGGATAAAGCAAAATGCACATCATTCTAAATTTTTTTTTTTTTTTTTGGCTAAGAACAGTGAATATTCATTCAAATACCATAACTGCATAACTAATTATCTCCACCCCTATCATAACGCTTGAAAATAAGCAAATATCCACAAACCCAACATGCCCAATCAACCGTTCTTAACTTTAACGCCAATTGTCCAAACAAAATTTTATAAAAAGAAACGTATATTACATCACCCTTTCACAAAACCCATTACCAGATTCTTCCCATTTAACTGTTTTTTATTTTTTTTAATTTATTTTTTTAAAAAAACCACCTCCAAAATTGATAACGTTGTAAAAACTAGTTAACATTTCCGCAAATGAAAGTCCAGAAACACAGTCCATAAATTATGCACTAAATTAATCCACGAAACAGACAACAAAAATCGTACCAACAGCAAAAATATTAACATTAAAAAATAAAAAAGAAAAAAAAAAATCAACGATCACGAGTTTAGGAGTCGAAAACGGTGCATCGGGCATCATCGACCGTCAATCAAAAATAAAAAACACCATGTCTGATCATCTGAACTATGATCGGACCACATATATCAACAAAATCATTCCCAAAAATCCATTTCAAACTCGACGTGCAGCTAAAACAAACCATAACACAAATACATAAATATAAACATATATCATACCCGGAACACTATAACGTAAATATTTATAAAATAAAATCTCTAAAAAAAAAAAAAAAAAAAGTACCTCAAATGAAAATGGAAGAACTAAGGCCGGTGCCTGTAAACAAACAAGAGTTCTTGTAGAGAGAGAGGATATTAAAAGCGGTTTGGGTTGTATTTGTATTTGTCTGAAGAAATACTATTAATAATAATAAGAGGAGGAGAAATTGGACTAGACTTTTCCCACTATTACCGGATACCGACCCACCCCGTATTTAATCCTAATTTATTTATTATTAATAGTTTTTTTTTTTCATTATTAATTGCTTTTGTTTTCTTATTTATGGTTATGTTTAACAGTTTTCGTGAAAGACTTTATATTAACAAATAAAATAAAATAAAATAGAATAAAAGAACACTTTTAATGTGAAAGTATATAAATTATTATAATGGAGCATCAATGTGCACGGAATCATGTGCTTACTTAAACAAGGATTAATATAATTAGTTGAAGGTTTTAAAAAAGAAAAAAAAAATGAAGCTTTGACATTGCACCTAGAAGAGAGTGGGCAACTTATTTAATAGGAATAAGTGACACATGTGTACATACGTATATATTGAATAAGAATTAGTAAATTCAATCAAATAGGATACTGAAACTCATCAAATACAAATATTGAGCAGTAGGTAATACACAATTTTAGATAATCATCGAAATCATTTTGATCTATTGCCAAGAAATCCATGCATAAGATGATAATGAGACTTGTGCAAGAGTGACAACTAGAGGCGCACTAGTTGATTTTTTTGGTTTAACTAGGCTCATCTGGTTTAACTTTTTTAATTGATATAACGATGAATTTTTTTTTTTGGGTATAAATTAATCTTCGCCTAAAAAAAATATTTAGAAGAATATATAATAAAAAAATAAGAAAAATAACAAATCGGCACAAATCTAATTTCAGGTGAGAGTAAACCTCAGTAAATTAGTTTATGAGAATGCATACCATCACTCATAAATTAATTAGATCTAATTTACTAGATGATCACCGAGATCATTTTGATCTATTTCAAAAAATATATGCACAAGATGTTGATGAGGCATATGTGTTAAACATCGAATGTTACATTTTTTCACTTATACTTAATCACAAATACAAGCAAAGGTTAAGGTTATATAAAGACGTTTGTGACCAAACATCCTATAAATACGATCATCATTTCCACAACTAAGCTTCAATTTTAAAAACTTCGATTTGATTTTGAGAAAGCCATTTCTGATTAGATCTATTTTAAGTTATTTCTAATTAGATCTATTTTAAGTCATCAATATTGAAGATTCCGACTACTCTCCCTCCTTGTGTAATATGGTGTGTCATATTTTTTCATGACAAACCAAAAAATAACATTCTTTCAAATTTGGAACTAGTTTTTTGTGCAAAATCTCTCCACAAATTTGGTCAAAAATATCATCTAAGCCGGTAAGGAATATATGAACCTATTATCGTTCAATAGTCTTATAATATATTTTGACATCATATGGATCCTTACCAACTATCCTATCACGATAGTGTAATTTTTGAAAAATTTAAGTCAATTCTCCATAATATAGAGAGAGGATTTTCGCATTTTGTTTTGTTGAAAATGTCTTCTGATTCAGAGTAAATACTTGTAATTCATTAATTATTAATTATATCATAGAATACTTTAGACAAAGCATCCCAAATATCATAGGCGGTGAGTAAACGTAAATAATGTTTTATAATTTCTGGTGACATGGACATTTGTAGCCATCGTTTGATATCTTGATTTTCAGCATACCAATTTTTATATCTCTCATCTAATTCCGCAATTGGTTTAGTCTTGCCATAAATGTAGAAAAATCTTATCGAATCCAATAATTTATATTTCCATCGATAATTTATATTTCCATCAATTGAGACTGTATATCTTAATTCGTAAAGAATACTCCTTGAGACTAAGCTATAACAAGGATAAATATGACCCTGAGATGATTCAATATTTTGTTCATTCATCTCTTTTTCAAATAATTTTTTTAAATGAATACGAGTAAAAGCTAATAAATACGTAGGACCCTCACACGAGAGGCACGGATAATAGGTAAAGGATCTTTTTTCAAAAAAATAAAAATAAAAAATATATATATATAACCAAGACTCTAAATAAATAGGATATATATATATGGTTGCCAATTCTATTTTTTTTATTTATGACTATAATGAAGTGTATGAAAAGACGTGAATCATTAATGTTTTTTCTTTTTTTTTTAATAATAAAAAAATATACTTGCTAAATTTTTATTAGCCATATTGATGCTATCTAAAAAAAATACCGAGCTGGCGAGGGGCGGCAGCATCGTCGGCACAGGCGAGCAGTTCATGGGTTGTTTCAAGCGAGTCTCAGCTGACGAAGGAGCTGAGCGGTGGTCTCAGGCAAGTTGCGTTAGTCTCGATGAAGGAGCGACGGAGGGTGTCCTCACGGAGCTCGGTGGTGGAACTCATCGAAGTAGATGCTCGGCAGTGGGTGATTCAGCACCTTGCATGGTCGTGGGTGGCGTGTTGCAGCAGTGTGGGTGTTCAGCGGCGAAGCCCGGCGTCGCGGTGCTTAGCGAGGTGGCTGGTCTTGTGCGAGCTGCGGTGGTGAAGGTCCTGAGCTTGGTTGGGTGGCAGAATTCACAGGGAAGATGTTTGATGGTCTGGGAGCTAGCACAAAATAACAGAGACCTTGGCAGAAGGACAAGGTGGCATGATATGTGTATATATATATATATATATATATATATATATATATATATTTTGTTGTGAGGTCTAAAATCCTATGACAAGCCGCATGTGTAAGAATATGTGCGACATCCACCGCATAGAATATGTGCGACCTCCACTGCATGGGTTATGTGCGACCTCCACCGCATATGTTATGTGCGACTTCCACAGCATAGGAGTTACATGCGACCTCTTCCGAATAGGTTATGTGCGATCCGAAAGAAAAGGAAACTAGTCTTTGCTTCGTCAAATGGGTAACCTACAAGGAAAGGGAAACAAAAGTCTCTCTTTCAAGTTCGACCAGTTACCCGATTTAAGTGATTACCCAATTATGTTACTTAAATTGTATTACCCGATTGTATAGTTACCTATTTTCACAATTAGAAATATTGAGTTACCCTCATCTATATAAAGGGAACTCAAGGTTTCGGGATGGGGGATGATTTTTTCCGAATCTAGAGAAGCAAAAAGAATTCTTAAGAGTATTTTCTTCTTTTCAAATAACACATTGTAATTTTGAGTTCTTGTAATTCTCTAGAAAATAGTGAAAAACAGTGGACGTAAGCTCACCTTTTTTGGGGCTGAACCACTATAAAATCTTTGCCTCTTTATTTGCTTTGATTAATAACCCTATTCACACAAGCCACATCTTATAATTTTTTCTAAAATTTATTGTTGATAAAACCTCCATCAACAATTGGCACTAGAAGGAGGGCTATTCCGGCAAAACAGTGTCAAATTTCACTTTTTTAATAATGGCAAACACTACAAACACTACAAGAGTCACCGAAACTAGCCAAAACCAACCCCAAAGCACCGTTGCTACACAGGCAGACCCTGCTCAGGATCAGTCTACTATGACTGCAATAGAAAACCTTTCCCAGAGACAGGATCGCATGGAGGAGATACTGGTGAACCTTCAGCAAGTCACTAACCGGATCAATGACACCCTATGACGACTTACTGAAGGGCAGATGGTGACCCCACCACAGTACGAACGTCCCAAAGAACGTCCTGCTCAGCTATCTGAGAAGGGAATACAGATCCTAGAGACAAGAAAACGCGACAGTTAAGAACCTAGCAAGAGCGTCATGAAGATCGCATCTCCAAAGGAAAAGGCAAAGTCGCAAACTTGCCTCCAGAATCTGGTACGGAGAGTTCAAGTACTAACCGTGATCATGGACAACCTTCTTGCAAATCCACTGATAGTCAAGATTGCTTGAGCAGCGAACGAAGACGGCCATTGAGAAGTGTCTTTGAAAGAATCAGCAGAGAGACGAGACAAGATCCTACAGACCTAAGACAGTATTTGGAGTGACGACGTAGCCATGATCGATCCGTATCGCATTATAACGACCAAAGCCAGTCTCGTCGCACTATTTCGTTTGATTCTTCTTACAGATCGCAGAAGACTCTACCTGACCAACCCGCCATGCATCAGGATAATAATCAAAGGCCGCCCTTGCCGCCTGCGAGAGATAATGCTTTCCCTCTGAATGTCGATGTTCACAATTTAAGGATCGCATTAGATGCACTTGCTAGTTGGGACGATGAGCTCGCTGATGGGTATCGTCAATCGCCATTCAGCAAGGAAGTTCGAGCTGCAGTCCTACCTACTGGATTCAAACTTCCCACCATTAACACTTTTGATGGGAAAACTGATCCACAAGGCCATATGGATCACTTCAGTGATTTGATAGAACTCCATCGTGTCAATGATCATGCACGTTGCAGATGTTTCGCTGTAACTCTCTCAGGAGCAGCAAAGAAGTGGTTCTGAGGACTCAAATCTGACTCGAACTCATCCTGGCAACAACTTCAGACGATGTTTTTGAGACAGTTTCAAGCTGCAAAGAATTTCACTATTCCATTTGTTAGCTTGTCTATAATCCGATAAGGTCCAGAGGAGACTCTATGATCTTATCTCAATCGATTCACCTCAGAGTTAGCAAAGGTCAACAACCCACTTGAGGGAGGAGTTCTAACTCTCATGATGACCGGGGTGCGACCAGAAACTAAACTCTGAGAGGAATTACTTGAGCAAGAATATAGAACTCTTGAAGATTTCTACTAAAAGGTTGGTCGGCATCTGAGGTTAGAATCTTCGCGCGAGAATCTTCAAAAGACTAAGGAAGAAGGAAGGAAAGATGCGACTAAAGAAGCAGTCATTACTAACAATAACGGTAATAAGAAAAACAAAAGGAATAATGAACAGCCGAAGGAGAATCAGACTAGACCCAAAAGGTAGGAGATTTCAAGAGTTCCCATACGATTTAACAATCACACTGAATTAAACGCGCTCATTGATCATATCTATGTGGTCACAAACCAGAAGGAGTGATACCGTCAACTGGAATCGATGAAGCGGGACAGGACAAAGTGCAACCCCAACAAGTTCTGCTGGTATTACAATGATATTGGGCATGATACCAATAATTACTTTATCTTGAAGGATGAAATTGAAAGGCTGATTAAAGAGGGGCGACTGCGGTAGTACACCAGGCAGAACGATGAAAGGCGAGAAGAATACCAACAGTGACCTCCTGAAATTCAACGCGAAATCCGAACTATCTTCGGAGGACCGCATGTTGGCGGAGATTCGAAAAGGGCTCAAGACAGATATGCACGAGAAGCTCGACAACAGCCATTAACTAACGTCATGCATCTTGAGCAGCGACCACGCAAGCTTTAACGAGTACTGGATATGGACGTTACTTTCACAGAATAGGACGCAAGGGAAGTCCATTATCCGCATAATGACGCGTTGGTCATAAAAATTAACTGTGGAAGTATACAATTGTGGCGAGTATTGGTTGATAACAGGAGTGTTGTGCACATCCTGTACTTCGACGCCTTTAAGAAGATGGGGTTGAATAAGAGCGACTTGAAGCCTACCGCCACTCCACTCTATGGTTTCACTGGTGACAGCCTGATGCCTATGGGTATGATTGAATTGATGGTCAGCGTTGGAACCTATCCTAGGGTTTCAACGATAATAACCCAGTTTTTGGTGGTAGATTGCCTTTCTGCTTTCAATGCGGTGCTGGGAAGACCGACACTGAGGGAACTTCGAGCCATCACTTCGATCTACCTTCTCACTATGAAGTTCCCGACCCAACACGGGGTAGGCGAGGTGCGAGGAAACCAATATGATGCGAGGACTTGTTATAACAACTCGCAGCAAAGGATGCGACGTTCTGCACAATGATGGTCCACCTGCCGGAGGAAGCATCAATCGAAGTAGCGGGCAAAGCGTCACTCGAAGTAGCGGGCAAAGCGTCACTCGAAGTAGCGGGCAAAGCGTCCGTCGAAGTAGCAGGCAAAGCATCAGTCGAAGCTCCAGTCGGGTCGTCAGACAAAGCGTCAGTCGGGTTATCAGATAAAGCGTCAGTCGAACCATCAGTGAAAGCATCAATCGAAACGACCAACCAAGACTTCGATCCTCGAGAGATAGACGAAGAGGTCAAAACTGGACCCATTGAAGATCTGGAGGACTTATCATTCGACATGTCTTCCAAGACTTTAAAGATTGGAACGGAGGTTCAAGGACCTGTGCGAGATTCATTGGTCACTTTTCTGAAATCTAACTTGGATGTCTTTGCATGGCGACATTCAGACATGGTAGGGATTGATTCGAGGATCATATGCCACCGTTTTAACATAGATCCGACAAAGAATCCTGTACGGCAGAAAAAAAGAGCTATGAATCCAGAGCGCTACGTCGCTTAAAAGAAGAGGTGGAGAAGTTGCTCGAAATTAGGTTCATAAGAGAGTCTTTTTATCCAAACTGGCTTGCAAACCCGGTTTTGGTGAAGAAACACAATGGGAAGTGGAGAACGTGTATCGATTTCACCGATCTAAATAAAGCATACCCGAAGGACAGCTTCCCTCTTCTGAGGATTGACCAGCTTATAGATGCGACATCGGGGCATGAACTTTTAAGTTTCATGGATACATATTCTGGATATAATCAAATCCCCATGTACGAGCTAGATGAGGAACATACCTCGTTCATCACTGATCGAGGGTTATACTGTTATAAAAAGATGCCCTTCGGACTTATCAACGCAGGAGCGACCTACCTGCGTCTTGTCAATACGATGTTTGCAAAACAAATTGGCAAGACAATGGAGGTATACATCGACGACATGCTGGTGAAGTCAGAGAAGGCCGAAGATCACATCAAACACCTTAATGAGATGTTCAAAATTCTCCAGAAATATCAAATGAAGCTGAATCCCCAGAAGTGTGCATTCGGGGTAGGATTTGGAAAATTTTTGGGTTTTATGATCAATCAATGAGGAATCGAAGCAAATCTTCAGAAGATACAAGCGTTAATTGATATGCAATCTCCTCGTAAACCCAAGGATGTGCAAAGTCTAGCAGGAAGAGTAGCTGCACTAAGTCGGTTTGTATCCAGATCAACTGATCAATGCCAACCTTTCTTTGAAGTATTAAAAGGATCAAAGCAGTTCGAGTGGACGGAAAAATACGAGCAGGTGTTCCAAGAGTTGAAAAAGCACTTGGGTTCTCCTCCACTCTTGTCGAAGCCAAATCCGGGAGAAGAATTATGCTTATATCTCGCTGTTTCTGAGTATGCAACGAGTGCTGCATTAATTTGTGAGGAGGGAAATATTCAGTGACCAGTCTATTATGTAAGTAAAATATTACTTGATGCTGAAACCAGATATCCAGAGATGGAAAAATTGGCACTAGCACTCGTCATTGTATCAAGAAAGCTTTGACCTTACTTCTATGCCCACTCCATCAGGGTTTTCACGAATTTTCCGTTGAAACAGGTCCTACAGAAATCGGAGGCATCAGGACGGCTACTTAAGTGGGCTGTTGAATTGAGTTAATTTGACATCAATTTTCAACCTCGCACTGCCATAAAAGGTCAGGCCCTCACAAATTTTATTACAAAATTTACATACGATGTCGATCTTCCCACGGGAGTACTCGAAAAACCCGCTTCAGATACATCAAAGTTGTGGAAACTTTATGTTGATGGGTCATCGAATGAAAATGGAGCAGGTGCGGGCCTAGTTTTAATCAGTTCTGAAGGGCACAACATTCATTGTGCGCTTCGCTTCAAATTCCCAGCATCGAATAATGAGGCCGAGTATGAAGCACTGATAGCTGGGCTAAAGCATGCACAGAAAATGAAGGTCGAGATAATTGAAGTATATAGCGACTCCCAGCTGATCGTTTGTCAGGTTAAGGGTGATTATCAAGTGAGAGGAGAGAGAATGATGGCCTATTTGGAGAAGGTACAACAATTGTTCTTAACATTCGCCGCTTATAACATTCAGCTTCTTCCTCGCATTGAAAATACCCGGGCGGATGCACTTGCTAAGCTCGCTTCGACGAAAGATACAGAGTTGTTGAAGGTAGTTCCTGTTGAATTTCTTATATTGCCAAGCATCGAGATCGAACCCCAAGTAGTTATGCTAGTTGACGAAAAACCATCGTGGATGGATCCCATAATGCGATATATACAAAATGGCGATCTTCCTGAGAACAAAGACGATGCAAGGCGACTCCGCATGAAAGCAGCCCGCTATATCATCCAGGATGAGAAGCTTTATCGAAGGAGTTTTAGCTCGCCATTATTATTGTGCGTCAACAATAAAAAAGCACGCTATATTATGAGGGAAATTCACGAAAGAATATGTGGAAATCATTTTGGGAGGCAAGTACTTGCAAACAAGATTCTTCGACAAGGGTATTTTTGGCCAACTATGAAGAATGATACATTAGAATTTGCTAGGAAGTGTGATAAATGTCAACGATTTGCGACTATTACTAGAAAATCACATATACCTTTAATTTCAATGACTAGTCCATGGCCATTTTCTATTTGGGGAATTGATATTATCAGGATGCTTCCATTGGCACGAGGAGGTTTGAAGTATGCAGTAGTGGCAGTCGATTATTTTACAAAATGGACGGAAGCTGAGGCCTTGAGCACTATTTCCACAAAGAAGATGATAGATTTTGTTTATAAATCTATAATCTGTCGTTATGGTATACCACATACTATAATTTCCGATAATAGGAAACAATTTGACTGTGATGAGTTCCGTGACTTCTGCAACAATTTGGGCATCAAGAAGAGTTTCTCTGCTGTTGTTCATCTGCAAGCCAACGGGCAGGTCGAAGCGATAAACAAAATACTCAAACAGAATATAAAGACAAAGCTGGAAACGCATAAAGGAGCTTGGCCAGAAGTACTTCCAGAAGTTTTATGGGCTTATCACACCACACAACGAACCACTACTGGAGAGAGTCCATTCTCTTTGGCTTATGGATATGAAGCAATGATCCCAGTTGAAATTGGTGTGGGCTCTCTACGGCGATCTGTTTATGAACAAAATCAGAATGATGTATTACTGAGAATTGAACTCGATCTTTTAGAAGAACGACGTGAACAATCTCAACTTCGAATTACATCGTACCAACAATGCACTGCTCGACATTATAACTCCAAAGTCAGAATTAGACATTTTGAAGTTGGAGATCTTGTCCTTCGAAGAGTTCTACCTAATGATAAAGAACATGGCACTGGTGTATTTAGGCCTTCCTGGGAAGGGCCTTATGTTATTGATAATGTTATTCGACCCGGGACATACAACTTAGCTCGCATCGGTAGATAAAAGATCGAGCATACTTAGAATGCAGAACAACTTCATCGTTATTATCAATAAATCTTCATGTTTATCTTCAACGGCCTACTGTATCTTCTTTATTTCGTCAATAATATTTCTTCGGCTATTACTTCAACTTGTTTCCGTTCATCTTTTTATAGTTTTATGGCAGTTTTCGGACACCATAAAACTCGGGGGGCAGTGAGATCATAATGTTATCTCCTACTTGTTTCCTAAGGGACTATGCAAACGTCCATTTAGAGGAGACAGAGTTTTAGATCGTCGAAACTGATTCTCCTTAAAATCCTAGGATTTTCTCCTCGTTTCATGCCTCAGCATGTCGTATTATGCAATTACCCTCTTCGAACAAAAAAGTAACTAAGCCAAACGTTCATTGTTCGATGTGATATATTGCTATATCCTATTTTGACATGGAACTTTTGAAACACAGTTGAGTTTGCATCACTCGTATTGACTGTTTTCTTAAGCGACCTAACCAATCCTAACGCTTAAAATTCGTTTTAAGTTAGTTGAATTCAAATCGCTAAAAACGTACTGATCGGTCACTTAGTGATTGACTACTTAGTTAAAATTATTGTCGTATTTTTATTATTTTACAGGGATATCTGACGGAAAAGATAATATTTATTGAGAATTGTCACCCAAACAAAAGCAAAGGAAAGGGAGGGTCAAGCCCGCATTATTCTAAAAATAATAAAAAACAAATACAAGTGTTATGCAGAAGGGCAGTATCCTCTCTCTAACTTCGGACGAGCTCGACCACATCCTCGCCAAGGATGGAGAAGTCAAAGTCCGGATGCTCGCAGAAGATGTTAAAAATGAGGGTCAATGAGGCAATGTCACTAGCTTTATCTTTGAGCTCTTTGACTTCAGTCGCCTTGAACTCTTCGATAGCTTTGTGAACTACCTCAGTGGTTGCCTCCCTCATGCAATCCGGATGCTCAGAGATGGTTTTCTCAAGCTCTCTGACTTTCTCCTTGAGGTTCTCCTTTTCGAGCTTCTCCTTGACTAGGTCTTCAAGCAGCTGCTGCCTTTCCAAGTCAAAGGCTATTTTTTCCTCCTCCCGAGCTTTCTCTGAATTCTCGAATGCTTGGGTTATCTCTTCAACTTTTTCGGCCTTCTCCAAGCATTCGAGGACCGGGTCGTGCATCAGGACAGCAGCAGCTGCGGTCTGAAAAAATATAATCATTAGTACCAAGAAACAGTACACGTGAGGAGAGAAAAAAAGTACTTACATTGGCCAGTATCCTCATCGCAAAACCAAAAGTGACCTTGGCAAATTGTCGCTTCATCCGCTCCCAACCTTCTTCGGATGTGAAGCGATCAATGAAGGCTGCGCTCATACCAGCCTTCTCTGGTAATTGATTGAGGAGCGCAAAGAGCTCCTCATCCTTATCTGCCAGGATCGGTTCCGAAGAGGTGGCAGTTTCTTTGGGTAGCTCAGAGTGGCTCAATGTCTGAGGCTGTGGAGGAAGCGAGTTGGCCGAGATGTCCTCGAATGCAACTTTTCATTTTTTAGAGTTATCGACCTTCTCTTTCCCTTTCGATGGCGGAGGGCTCTCGGGTGTCTTAGTTTTTGCCATGGACCCGAGAGTGGAGGGTGGTACTCGCAGGCGGCTACCGATGACCATCTCTGTACATATACGTCAGTGAGCAAGGTGATATAATACATTGATAATTAGAAAATGTATATATGATTACCTTCTTCTTGTTGAGGAGCTTGTGGTAACACTGTTTCTAGAGAGGAAGGTTCCGAAGCTGGAGGGGTGGCAGGTACTTTTCGTTTCCTAAGTCTGGAAGACGAGGCATCTGTATCCGTCTTTTTCCTTGGCTTCTTTTTCTTTGAGCTCGAAGGTCTGGACGAACATACAGAGGGATCAGGGAATGCGGCTCCCTTTGGAAGCAGACCGCAAGCGACCAGGTTCCTGGAAGTTCCAAGTACCTTCCAATCAAATTCCTCAATTAGAAGGTCGTTGATTTTGTACACCCTTGCGAGCTGCTCCCTAGAAAGTCCAGGCCATTCCCTGTTGTTTGCGATGACATGCGAGTGCGATCAGGATAAAAATAACAAAATTGAAAAAGGTGATAAATTGGAAAACTACCTACCGGGATTTTGAAAGAAGCCGTTATCCGTATAGTCAAAGTGGAAAAATGGATTTTTCCATTTTCCCATGTTGTTACGAACCCCGTAGATCGTTTTTATTGCCTGGTTCGACCATTTGCTTGCATAAAAGAAGCCAAGATCTGATGGGTTTGATTTCACTTGGTAAAACCAAGCGAACTCTTCAGGAGAAGGGGTCTCTAAACCTAGCTTATGGTAAAGTATATACAAACCTACCATGTATCTATATGTATTAGGGGTCAATTGAAAAGGGACGATCCCGTAATAGTTAATAATTGATTTTATATACGGATGAAGTGGGAGGTGGACACCGCACTTAAGAACTGCTTTAGAAAAAGAAGCAATCCCGGGTGGTGGTGTGTGTGGTCGGTTGAATTCCATGGGCAGGCGAAGAGGGATGACGATCTTATAGCTGCATACGATTTTGCTGAGCTTGTTCGATGTGCAGCTTGTCCTTATGTTGGTACATGACCAATTCCCCTCTACGTATTGATATCCTGAAGAGAAGGCAGGGGCATCCTTGATATGTCGAGGCCACTGGTCCTGAGGGAGGTCGCCTAAGCAAGGACTATTCTGCCTGACCCCTGTTATCTCAACCTCAGATTCTGGTTCGACGTAGTCTTCGAGGTTAATGGAGCTGACACTGGAGTCAGATTCTCTAGAAAATACATTCCCTTTCCTAAAATCCTCACTACTAGACATCTGAAAAGAAATACAGATGGATTTAGTCCTACGCGAGCATCAAGGATTTTCACTGTGTCAGTAAATTTTGGGGGTTCATCCTAGGATTGCACTAACAGGCAAGTTCATCGAATTTTTTCTGATTGGTCTATGGATTCGAAAAAAATTGCTCGAGCAGTTCATCAAAAAATAGGTAAATAGGGTATCAGACCCTAGAAACTCTTTTTACGAATTTTTCCTTGACCATTATCTAGTAAGAGTCTATTCTATGAACTAGAAAAAGGGAGATCTGGAAAAATTCCTATTCTAGTTCGTTCGAATATGGGGTGTGTTTCTATTCCTAGAAATTGAAACTAAGTTTTTTCAAGAACAGATGAAGAACAATAGGAGAGAAGAAATAAACTAACCTTTCTTTAGAAGCAGAGAGATTGAGATACGATCTGAATTCCGTCAGAGAAGGTATCGGAATTGTGCAAGCTGAAGGACGAAACGGCACTGTAGGGTTCTCTGAAAAACTTTGAGATTTTTTAGAAAGATGGAGTCTGTAATAAAGAAGCAGAAATGGATTGATTTCCGATATTTATACCTCGAACATCACTAAATCACAGCCGTAGATCAAGATCTTTGATTTCAGATCTAAAGGCTGAAGTTTACGCAGGATTTGATTTTTTTCGAAATTGAATCAGTATCTTTCGAAATTTGAAAAGATTCGGTTTAAAAACGACAGTTGGCATCATCAATATCCTTGAGTCTCCTCGAGTTCTGCTATTTTCTTAGAAAAGGCGACACGTGTTTTCATCTGTCAGAAAAAGGTGCGCGTGATCTTGAGAAAGATGAGGTTTGAGATCTGGCAACTCTTCGACTCTTTAAGGATCTCAAGTCTAGGTCGTGACATCACATTTTTTAAGTTCACACTCACCTACATTAAAAGAAAGCTCCATTTTGTCCTAAAGAACTAATGGAGCTGGGGGGCAATTGTTGTGCGGTCTAAAATCCTATGCCAGGTCGCATGTATAAGAATATGTGCAACCTCCACCGCATAGAAGTTGCGTGCGACCTCTTCCGAATAGGTTTTGTGCGATCCGAAAGAAAAGGAAAATAGTCTTTGCTTCGTCAAACGGGTAACCTACAAGGAAAGGGAAACAAAAGTCTCTCTTTCAAGTTCGACCAGTTATCCGATTTAAGTGATTACCCAATTATATTACTCAAATTGTATTACCCGATTGTATAGTTACCTATTTTCACAATTAGGAACATTGAGTTACCCTCATCTATATAAAGGGAGCTCAAGGTTTCGGGATGAGGGATGATTTTTTCCGAATCTAGAGAAGCAAAAAGAATTCTTAAGAGTATTTTCTTCTTTTCAGACAATACATTGTAATTTTGAATTCTTGTAATTCTCCAGAAAATAGTGAAATATAGTGGACGTAAGCTTATCTTTTTCGGAGATGAACCACTATAAAATCTTTGCCTCTTTATTTGTTTTGATTAATAATCCTATTCACACAAGTTACATCTCATAATTTTTTCTAAAATTTATTGTTGATAAAACCTCCATCAACATATATGTTACTGGAATTTGCTAGATATTCCTAGCTCTGGTACCATGTTAAATATTAAACGTTTATATTTTTTCATTCATACTTGAATCACAAATAAAAGCAAGAGTTATAGAGATGTTTGTGACCAAACATCCTATAAAAGTGTTCCTCATTTTCAGAAGTGATATTCTCCCTAAAAACAAAAAAAATAATTGAGGGAGACAATGTTCCTACAAATATTTCAAAAATATGCGACTTCGAAAGTCGAAAGGGAGAGCACAATTATATATATATATATATATATATATATATATTTATATCTAGTTTTTTTCAAAATTTATCTCTTTAGCTTTGTAAAAGATTTCTTGTTATAATTTTTTTTTATAATATAGTTTAATACTTATTACTAATAATCTTTATTTATTATAAATTAAAAGAAAATACTTATTATTACCCTACTCTGTTTTATCAAAAATAATAGATTTCGGCTAACCACCTAGTTCAACTTTGTTTTTACTTTTTTTTTTCTATATCTTTTTTTAATAGTTAACAACAGTCTTCAAAATCAATGCCTTTAGGATTGATTTGATTTGGCTTTTTTTCTCGACCGATACAGTGATGAATTTCATTGTAAGAAAATAATATTTGTTGAAACGAAAGTTCTTCAAGATGTCGACAATAATATTATAATAATAAATAAGATATAAATAAATGAGAAAATCAACAAAGTTCATGCAAATTTAAATTTGGGTGGGGGTGTAAGTCTCACTAAATTAGCATATGAGAATACGCATTCATAAATAATTTTTGACACGTAAACAAAAATCTTTCATGAAAAAATCATAGTAGTGAGGAAGATCCTAAAAGAGTGTGGAAATTGAGAGGTAAAAGTAAGGAATACAAAGGGGACAAAAAATAAACCTCCAGACTAAGAGACCGACTAGATTTTTTGAAATGGATTTTAGTTTTATGAAGTAGCAGATTTATTGGTTCTCTGTTAAAATTGATTTACTCATGTTTTTAATACTTTTCTTCATTTGTTTGCAAGTACATTGTTTTGGTTGGGTACTGTTGAAGTGGTTTCTCACCAGCCGTCCACGTGTCTCTGAACCGCTGATGCTGTACTTTCCAACTGTCCACGTGTCCTCACTATCTCAAAAGTGCCCTGAACTCTAGGATGGGTCGGAGAGGTGGAGGTGGCCACCTGCAAAGACTTTCCGATGCTTAAATCAGTGGTCTATATTTGATTCAGGATAGTAAGGAATTAGTTCTATATGAGTATATGTTTTGTTTCTTACTCATAAGCTTTTTTCATACACTTTTTTATTGTAAGCATACATGTCCCTCTTGGGAACACATGGCTCATATATATATAATCTTGAGATTGTGAACCACTCGGGTCTCAATCTCAGGACTGAGTACCTTTTTCTCCAGAATGTTTCTTAGAGATCACAGGCCGAGATTACTGTGATCACCTCTGTATCACTGTAGCCTGGTTTCTGTCACCTCCTATGGCTTGAATCTATCAAGGGTGAGATTTGGTCAAATCGCCATTTTGTCAGGACGGCTTGCCCCCCTCCCCTGCGCACGACCACTCAGGACCGCATTAAATGCTCTGTCTGGGTCTGGAGTTGTGAGTTACTTTCTATCGTATTTTGGTGGAAGACCCTTGGGACTTCCGACCCTCCCAGCTGTCGAGGTAAAGGTCGGACTGGGCCGAGCCTGCTCAGGATTAGCGATGGGCCCGACCCTAATCTCGGACGGCCGATTGTGAAATCACATTATGACCCGCGTGGCCTTTAGCTAATCATTCTTGACACCTGTCGGACGGTGAGTCCCGTTGGTGACCTGTTCTGCCACTTAACCGTCCACGTGGTACATGATTTGGGAACGAGTCTCACATGTTCATTATTTTAGTTTGGTGAGCAACAAAAGAAAGATAGTAATAAATTAAAGGTCGAGACTTGGGAGGTGTTGATAGGGGCATAAATAGGAGAAGAAAAGTATGACATTTAGCTTACTTTCAAGAATAATTAGAAAATTTACGAGTTAAAGTGTCAAATGAATGGCTGCTTATGCTCCCAACTCATTTGGATACCTTAGTGGACGAAAAAAATGTGTACTTTAAGAAAGATATGGTTGTCATAGACAACAAATTGGTGAGTTCTTTTTTTTTTTTTTTTTTTCGCTATTATTGTGGCTAGATTAAATTACGTATATATTTTGGAAATGTAGGACCATGTGGACAAGATGTCATCATACATGGTCACAAGACAAGATGGTAAATGGTCATGGACATCTGGTGTCACGGTGACATTGTTGTTTTTCATCCCAACGTTATTGTAGCTAAAGTAACTGGCAAACAGTGCACGTAATCATGTCCCAACGAGAATCGGATTAAACATTCTCTGACTAGGAAAATATATATATATAAAAGAAAATATATATTACTTAATTCATGTTATCATTGAGATGTCAAATTCTTTGTCACGTTACAAAAATTAAAATCATGTAATCCGTTCGATTCAATCATGTCGCCTAAATATATGTTATTATAGTCTATCCTAATACCTTTAATGGTATGATAATGCTAACTAACTTAATCAGTTTATCAAACTTTTAATATCAAATAACTAAATTGTTATTATCTAATTAGTGATGATATTAAGTTAATTTGTAATAAATTTCAATATATTAATTAAATAGTAATAATTTATTTAATAATGGAAGTACATAAATTAGTTAGTTAGTATATTTGGTATTATCTTAATTATATAAGTACTTTAATTTGATATATTCTTTGAATTATTTTACCAATTAACCTGCCAAAAAAACCTATGTTTCACCTCATAATTGTTTTTTTTTTCTTTTTTTTTTGGGTAACTTATTGATATATATCGAGTGTGATTAAAAATTTAAAATAATGCTAGGACGCAGAGGTCATGTTTGAGTACTATTTCAGTTAATGCGTGTTCTGCTTGAGAAAATTAGTCTAGTAACGTTTGCTTAGGATTCCATTATTATCTTTATTATTATAAACAACATTAGTCTATCTATTCACGTGAATTTGGTTTAACTTCATCAATCTTCAACGGCGAATCATGAATGCCCCATCTCCTGCGGTAACAAAAAAAAGATAAAGTGTATTTGATAAAATTTTCAACGATCTTGTGTAATAAATATAATTTCATGTCCGTACTTTGATCTCAATAGTCCTATCTAAATAGCAAAAAAATAAAAAAATACTAAAAATAAAATATTTTTTAATTTAAATTCTGAAAGTTAAACTATACAAATAATATTATGTGATTAAAATTTTTTGAAAATTAATATTTTCAACTAATTTTTTTGACTTATTTTAATAACGAAAAAATAATATTAACTTATATTAAAATTATATTAATTTTTATTATTCTATTTTTTTTGAAAATATTATTATATTTTATCAATTAAAATTATTTAAAAAATTAAATTCAAGATATTAATTTTAAGAAATTTTTAATATCAATAAATTATTTTATACAATTCAAATCTTAAACTTTAAATTATAGGATAACTAAACTTTTAAACTTTATAATAAAATTATCTACACAATTTTATATTAAAAAGGCCATCATTAGTGTATTAAAAAAAGCCATCCCTAATAGACAGTGATTATTAATTTATATATTCCTTAAAAATTATAATTTATATTTATATTAATTAGGTGATATGACAAAATGGATAAACAATATCCCAATCTTCTTATATACACATCAACAAATTAATCGCATTAAATAAAGAAACTTAAAACTTTAATTAAGCTGAGATTAATTACTCATTGCAATATATTCTATGCTCTTATGATTTCAGATTACACACAATAAAAAATACGACGTATTTATTTACTACATTTTCCCACGGTTTTTTTTTCCCCTCCTAAAACGTAGAAAAAGGAAAGAATTTTTGCATAATTTTAAATTAATAATAATAATAATAATATTTTTAAACCTTGAATTTAAACATTTAAAAAAAAAAAAAGAATTGGTACAGGCTGTAGTACTTGTTGGGCTTTTGAAACCGCTGTCTTTTCTGGCAAGCCAAACGAAAGCACTGATTTTCTGAGATTCTGATCGAAGCGAAGAAGAAGATGACTGTGATCGATATCTTGACGAGAGTGGATGCGATCTGCCAAAAGTACGACAAGTACGATATCGATAAGCAGAAGGATCTCAATGTCTCCGGCGACGATGCTTTCGCTCGTCTCTTCTCCGTGGTCGAAGGCGACATCGAGGCTGCTCTTCAGGTATATCTATATATGTATATGCATTTTCCTGATTAGATCGCTGTTTGTTTCCCGAGAAAACGAAGGAAAGTGAACAAGAAAATGTAGTGTGGAATTCGCTGTTAGTATGCTCGTTGATGAATGGTTTGACCTAATTTGAGTGGAAAATTGATGGAATTCTGGGGCTTTTTTTTAGGGCTTATTAGGGTTTTAGTTCTGTTGTTGTTGAATCAAAGTCTGGAGTGATTGAATTTGCAGAAAGCGGAGGTGGCTGCCAAGGAGAAGAATAGGGCATCTGCTGTGGCTTTGAATGCGGAGATTCGTCGGACCAAGGCTCGGTTGCTCGAGGAGGTCCCCAAATTGCAGAGATTAGCTCGTAAGAAGGTCAGTCTTCAATTTTTATTTTTTAATGTAAAATTGCAACTATTGCTTGGGAATTATGTAAAAAAGATTGTCAGTTTTATAATGCGGATTTATGTCTAGGACAAGGGAATGTAAATGGGAAAATGGGTTGGATTAATGAGGTTATAATGGTGTGTTTAAACCTTCATTTGTTTGATATACTACACAAAACTGCAATTGTTACGATTTGGGTGGTGAATAAATCATACCCTTTTTACAGGTCAGAGGGCTATCTACCGAGGAGCTTGCTGCTCGTAATGATTTGGTCCTTGCATTGCCGGATAGGATCCAAGCTATACCGGATGGGACTCCGGCAGCCAAGAAACAAGGTGGAGGCTGGACAGCTTCTGCCTCTCGTACTGAAATCAAGTTTGATTCAGGTGATTTGCGATACTCTTTGTTATCCGTTTGTAGTTTCTATTGCATGTTGTGCCCTTATTGTATCTATTTGATTAATGGATGACATTACTTGATTACCCTACTTTAATTTGCTTATGTTTTCACATTGATGACAGAGGGCCGATTTGATGATGAATACTTCCAAGAAACCGAGCAGTCAAGTCAATTCAGACAAGAGTATGAGATGCGAAGAGCAAAGCAGGTAAGACAGATCGTTGTGATTGTATCTTGTTAAGAAAGCTTGACCACAATTTAGATGCAGAACATTTTCTTACGGGGCATGGTTGAATTCTACTCTTGTTCTGTCAATCCTGCAGGACCAAGGTTTGGATATGATCTCAGAAGGTTTGGATACATTGAAAAACATGGCTCATGATATGAACGAGGTTAGTTGTTTTGTGTTGCTTTTTTGCGTGTTGCATTTTTCACTATTGAGCTCACTATATTTATTTGGTGCAATCAGGAGATGGATAGGCAAGTTCCTTTGATGGATGAGATCGATGATAAGGTGCAAAATGCTGTCCTTTAGATGAGACTTTTTTCAAGGGCTCTTTTGGACTTTTTTTCAAAATGTTATTGTCAAATGTATCATACATCTTTACAGGTGGACAAGAATTTAGCTGATCTTAAGAATACTAACGTCAGGCTAAAGCACACTGTCAACCAGGTATGAAGCTGCAAATTTCTCAAGTTCGCAAATTTTTTTTCCAACGATAGGTTTCTTTTTTCTTATCTAAGATAATTTTTCTTCTCCTCAGCTAAGGTCCAGCCGGAATTTCTGTATTGATATTATTTTGCTGATCATAATTCTGGGAATTGCTGCTTATTTATACAAGTAAGATCCTACCTGGTTCAGATTATGTCATGTTGTTACTAATTGTTATGGCAGTAGATAATGATTGTGTTGGAATTGAGATTTTGATGTTTATAAACCCGATTCAAGCAGGGGAAGAAAAAGACAAAGAAAACTTATCTAATTAAAGGCTTGAAGCAAAACTTGATGTTACTGTATTGTCGAGATTGTTTGCATTGCATCGAGCTCTTCACTTCATGCACAATGTTATATTGATATTTATGTATATGTACTTGATGTTTTAATTTCTTGGAAATTTCGGCTGTTGAGAATCATTTGTGGAACTTAAAAATTATTCGAATCCTTTTGAAAGGCGCTAGATGATGGTTTCACTTGGCTGAACTGTTTTGGCCGCTGATCTTTAGCTTAACTACTAGGAGTAAGTGATGAATTCATTTAACTAGTGATGCACTCTCAGACCTAGGAATGAAGATGCAAAACTGTAAAGATGGTTTATTCAAGCAATCCTTTTATGATATAGAAACTGTGATCCTCTAATCTCTTTGTCATTTGTTGAATGTTTGTTTGGGATGTTGAAGTTCTCCATTATTCTTGCTCAGATGGAGACCTAAGTGATAGATCAGGCAATGTCTTGCTCTTGTTTCTATATCAATTATTCAGGAGTTATACTGATGCATCGTTGTATTTCATTTGCAGTGTACTGAAGAAGTGAGATGATCAGAAGTTTCACCTTTCAGATTTTATTGGCTTGTCAAGAAGAGTTATGGTGATCGATTTGTATGATTCGGTTTTTAATTTAACTTCCTAAGAGCCTTGTGTTTTTTGAGCTTGGATGCATCTCTTTGTTGTAGGATGTCAACAATTCTCTCTCTCTCTCTCTCTCTCTCTCTCTCTCTCTCTCTCTTTCTCTCTCTATATATATATATATATATATATTTTTTTTTTCACTTTGTTGCAGTATGTTATTTGTCCGTGAGCTGTTGTTCTTTGAGATACTGTTGCTTGTTAGATTTTGGAGAATAACAAGTTTTTCTTGTAAACTTTCGTCTCTATTATTGTCATGTTCAGGATGATTTAACTCTTAAGAATATTGTCACTCGTTTTTAATTATTTTTTTAATGTAACTTTGTGATGTTTTTCGAAGGAGGCTGTTTTGTGAAATAGTTTTTGTTTTCTTATTCCATTTCTTTCCCTTTAAAAGAAAGTCTGTTTGCTTGGATGCTGTTTCTCGTAGAGCTTGTCGTTTTTCGGATGTTTTCATCTTGTAGATATGGTGTTTTTGTTTGTTTTCTTTTTCTTAATCTTTTACTATGTCGTTATTTTGGTCGGTCATTTTTGTCGTCTTTTCGTTAAGTCCGTGTCGCTCTTTTGGCCTTGTTCTACTTCAGATGTTTTTGGGACCTGTCGTTTTTTGATCTGTTGTTTTGTATAACAATGTCGTCTTTAAGTTTTTTAAATTAGGTTTTAATTTAATTTACTTTTTTAATAAATTAATAAAACAAAAATAACCGCTACATCACTCTTTCCACTGATTTATACAAGGATCTTGACAGAGTGAGCAATTTTGTATCAAATGAATTATAAAGGGATTTCTTGCAGGGCAAAAGTCTACAAAGAAATATTTTTTTTTCTGGGGTGGGTGGGGAAATATACAATTTGTCGTAAATTAATAGACCATCCTAATTTTTTTTTTTTTTTTTTAAAGACAGTAGTCCATATTCTTAGTCATGACAGTCTTGCAACATCCAAAATTTACGAACTAAATGTGTATTTTTCCTTAATTGGCTGCCATAAGAAGGTTTGATGTAAACAATTAGTGTCTTCCTAGTTATTCTGTTTCTATGTTTACATCTTCAGTTCCCCCGTCCTTTTTTTTTTTTTTTTTTTTGTTTTTTTTATAAAGGAGTTCCGTCGTCTTTTTGCATTTAAATATCCCATCATTTTGGGGTTGGTGCTTGAAGAAGCATTCTCTTCTTGATCGTGAGAGTTATTCTGCACCAACTGTTGTTGTATTATGGTGGTTGGGGAAATGTATTATCACATGTTAATTTTTATATGCATTTTACTATATATATGAATCACGATCCTCTGACATGTCATCAGCAAAATTTAAAATTAATTATAAATAGTATAATTCCTCATTTAAAATTGACAATATAAATATAAAGCAGATATATTTTTAAAATTCTAAACAAAGGCTTATTTTGATTTGACAGTTTTTGGTTTATGTGATCAGAGTTTTTTGTAGCTAAAAAATTTTATATCGTGTTGTTGCTCAAATAGTTGATATCGATCTGTCAACCTGTAACTGTAAGAGAAAAGATAGAGTAATTTTCTTATAGCATGCTTTATATAGATGTTAAAAACCACCAACATTTTTCTAATGATCTTAAGTCACTTAGCCAGTTATTAGATATAATTGTTTGTTAGATTTTGGATAATAACAAATTTGTTTTTCTTGTATTTGGTTCATATCCCATATTATTGTCGTTTTTCGGATGATTTAATTTTTGGGAATGCTGTCTTAAATATTATTTTATGTGTATTAATATAAGACAAATCTTTAAATGATATTGTTTTGTAAAAACCACTATCCTTTTAAAGATCGAGCTGTTTTCTTATATGTTTCGTCTTTTAAAATGTGTTAATTTTTATTTTAATAATACGTATTATATTTTTTTTTCCCTAATCTCTTATTATAATCTTGCCGTTTCTTGAACCCATCGTTCGTAAAATCAACGTCAACGTCTCTATTTGTGGGTGTGTCGTTTTGAGTGGTGACGTAGGCGGTCATATTTATTGCGTTTAGCTATTTTGTCTTTCCTTCAAAAATTCGCTGTTATATTCTAAAGTTTGTCCCATCCGGCCTCTCCACCTAGCCGATTATGTTGTTTATTTATTTATTTCAGATCCTGTCTTTTTCGGAGGTTGTCTTTTTTGGAGATTGTAGTTTGTAAAACCATGTCGTTTTTTGAATTGTCTGGCCTTCGTCAGAAAACGTTACTTTTTGGAGATGGTGGTTTTAGTCATTTAACTTTTTTTCTTCTTGCTGTTTCCAACTAGTGTCGTTTTTAATGAAAACTGTCGTTTTATAACCCTTGTCGTTTCACAATTCTTGTCCCTTTCCTTTTAAATATGATGTCAATTTCACAAAATATTGTTGTTTTCCACAATTATTGTCGTTTAGTGATATTGTTGTTTTTGTAAATGTTGTCGTTTTTGAAAATACTGTGGTTTCTCTATATTGTCATTTTCGGAATTGTTCTTTAAAAATAAAAATAACCGTTTTTATTAAATACTAGTTTTCTGAAATTTCTTTTTAGATTCGTTCCAATATATATATATATATATATATACTAATTTTAGTTGGAATATACCCCTTTTCTAGTTAGTTTTAAAAAATACATCCCTCCTAATAACTTTTAAGTAAATAAAATTTTATAAAAAAATATATATATAAAATGACTTATATAGCATTAAGACGAGAGCACTACATATAGACCGTTAGAGATCACTTTTACTTCATAAAATAAAAGTATTAAAAGATCTTTCTACAAAGGATGGTAAGTCCATGCTTCTTTAAAGGATCTTTTGAATAAAAAAATATCTTTTAAAAATCAATCCAAATACACCTAAAAGATCTTTTGAGCTCTAAAAGATATTTAAAAATTATGTCAAACGAGCCCATAGTATCGAGCGTTATACAAGATATCTAACAACTCGACCGGAAAAAAAGAGAGAAAATTTTGAATGTTAAGTGCTAAACAAGGTATCAGGAGCACTAAATAATGTGTCTAGCGAGGTATCTAACAACTTGACCGTACTATTTACATATATTTGGACTCTTGATGAGATAAGTATTAAATGCATTTTTATCTTTATAATAAAATTAAAATTTTATAAAAATGGTATACACCATAAAAAACTGTTGAAAAGATTGTATTTCCTAAAAACTTTGGAAAATGTATATTTTGCCAAGAAACCTGGTTTAATAATGCACTGGAAACATAATTCATTTTATTCACTTCCACAAGGTCATTGATCCCCTGCTTTTTCTGGTACATAACTAGAGAAACGATAACATTTAAGCAATGTTTTTTCCAAAATCGTTTGTTTTGAAATTAATAATCGAAAAACGTACCAATGAAAGAGACCGGAAAAAAGAAAGAAATAAAAAAAAAGTTTTAGAAACTTTGTACTTGTAGTTATTTCTAATTTACCAAGAGTACTATTGGAAAAGAAAAACTCATATGAAGCGTTGATAAAGCATATATATGTACCATAAGTGAATTTACTGTAGTAACATGACTTGGTCCTCTCAAGCTTGTAAGTAATATTAAACTTTCATATTATCTATCCAAACCTTTTGTATGTACATGATCTAGAAAGACCAATATCAATATCTGACGTGGTTTATCAACTTCTTAGCGTATTACAATCAATATCTAACATCATCATCTTATGTATACAACCATATATTTCTAAAGAACTAGCTATTATATATATACAGACAAACCTTGATACAATCATCTTTCAAATAATAACTTCAACAATATTCTACCAAACACCAAACGAATTATATTATCACACGCTATACAAACTAAAATGAATTAATTGCCACTCTATTTACAGATCATAGCCGGTTGTCCCGGAAATTCGTACTATTGTTTCTTGATGTAATTGGAGGTTGGAAGTAGTCCAATCATGGTTGTCATTGAAAGGCCCTTGATGATCAGCTTTAGTCTCATAATTTATACCCCAATAATTTTTCATTGTGGAGGTTTCGGGGTTGCTTTCAGATTTGTTGATCAGTTTCTCTCTTCCATCATGATCATCTATATTGGTTATTACTTTCTTCTTCTGTGGAAGCTGGTTATTAGTGCTCTCGTAATCGTTTTCTCGAGGACCAAGCTTGCTCTTCAGAGGGTTTAACAAGCTGTGATCATTAGAAGCTGAAATTGATGAAAACTGACCAATGTTAGTTTTTTTCGAACCTTCAACCTCGTGGATTGAATTGCAAGATTTTGGATTCTCGGCGCAGCTGCTTTGAAAGCTAATGTTACTTGAAGCTGTTTCCACGCAATTAGGAAGTTGTGGAGTGGAGAAGATGTAGGGCAACATAGGAAAATCCTTGTACAAGTAATCTACGATCATTTCAAGGTTTTGAGATGGTGTATTACTACTTTTAGGGCAAGTCGTTTGACGATGAACATCATTATATAGTCGATGATCAAAGTAGCCAGCTGGATGTTCTTGACTAGGACAGTTGATCCGATCTTCCCAAGTGTTTCTCGAGTTGTTCGTATTTATTTTTTCTCTAACTCGACACAACACCCAATCGTCCAACTGCACACATAGAAAAAAAAAAATACTATGTCAGTCATGATATTGATAAGAGAAAACTTGTATAGATGTAGATTAACATGTTAATGTTCGATTATTACTTACTCTCATAGACCCTTTTCTCTTGGAAGTAGAAGTAGTACTCCAAATCATCGATTCGAGCAATCGATATTCATTCATGATCCAATCAGTCTTGATTCCTTTCGGAGGCCTACCTTTGTAGAAAACGAGTGCTTTCTTCACTCCAATGCTTTTGGTTCCACAAGAAGTAAGAATGTGCTTATCAGTCCCGGTAGCCTTCCAATAACCCGAACCGGCGGCCCTATTAGGCCTGCTTCCATTAGGGTACTTCCTCTCTCTTGGAGTGAAGAAGAACCACTCTTCATCACCAAAGGCAGCTTTGCTTGGAAGCTCCCAAGGGTTGTACTTATATAGATCAATATCCGCAATTATGGAGGCCGGAAGTGGGCTTGAGATGACTTTGTTTCTCAAGTAATGGACGATGAGTTCCTCGTCCGTGGGGTGGAATCTGAATCCAGGAGGGAGTTGAAACGCCGCGTTTTGTAACTCCTTCTCCATGGCTGGATTTCAGGGATTGTGGCCTTGTTCTTGGTGATGATATGGTTATGGAGGATTTACCTAGGGGAGGAATAAGCTTGCTAGCTTAGCTAAGCACCGAAATCATCGATCGATATTATTATTGTTTGTTAATTAGAAGTTTAGAATGCACTGTACAGTGGTTTTATAAGCTTAGAAATTAGAAGCAATGAGACAGTTTGATTACTCATGCAGACGATGACAATATCTAAGAAAAATAAAATATATGGTTTTAATTAGTATTGATAATTGAAATTTTTAGGTGGAAAATAATTCAGAAAGAGAAAGGGAAAGCGATTCTATTATTTTATCAATTCCTGTATCACGAAGGATCTTTTGATGTCACGTTGAGATAGATTATATGCCTTAAAGTACTATTTTGAATCCGTCTCCCATGCTGCAAACAATCCGTTTGAAAGGTATACCAATAACAAGATTATTAATGCAAAATAATTATTGTAAATAATTGTACATTACAAGAAGAGTGCTAATTAATCAATGGCTTTGACATTATTTAATATGCATTATACCTGGTCTGATAGAGACTTCCACCACGTGTTTTGATTTGGTGATCATCAAGTACTACTAGTCATATTTGACATCCTATATTTAATTTGTTGTATATTTGGTAATAAATTCCAGCAATTTCTGGCGGAATATTGGTAGAGAAATTGAAAGACTTCTATTATTTAAGTATGCTCCTCCTTCGTAGGATATTTTTCTACTTCAGGAGTAAGCCCATTTTCTTTTGGATTTTACCTGAAAGGCCTTATACAATTAGGTTGTAGATACATATACTATTAATTTGCAGATGATTATTTATTTAGTACATACACCATTAACTTTAATATTTTTTAGGCAATGTGAGACTACACAAGTTATCAATTAGGTGCTGGCCTATTATACACTAAGAGGTTTTAAATAGAGGAAATTAGACATTATACAATATGTTTTGAAAAAAATTTAAAAAATACTGTGGTTAGTGTTTTTTTAAGATGCGGTACGGTTTTTATTAGGAAAATATAATTTTTAAAAAAATATTTAGAAAAATATTAGTTTTTAAAATAGTAACTAGTAATCGGTAACTAATTTCTAGAAACTAATAACTAGTAACTAAAAGTATTTATAACTAGTATATAACTGGTAACCAGTAACTAGTTTTTAGAAACTGATAACTAGTAACTATTTTAAAAATGATATTTTTCAAAAACTATACAAAATTTTTAAAAAGCCTGACTTTCGTATTTTTATAATTTTTTTTAATTTTTTTATATGTAAAAGTGTTAGAACCCTTTTAAATGTATATTGCTTGCAAAATATATATGCCAAAAGAAAGGAATTCTTTTTAAAATACACTTTTGCCATAGTTTATTTTAGGAAATATACCACTCTTCATAATTTTTAGGTGAATACACCTTTTTAAATTTAAAATTATTTTAAATACAAAAGCCCCTAGTACTTATCTTATTAAGGATTTACATTCTGATGTTGAGTTAGATACCTTATTTAGCATCTCTCAATACTCATATCTAGTACTCTTAATACTATGTCAATATTCAAATAGAGATCTAAATGTAGCTAGACATGAGGGACCGAGTTACTAAATACTTTGTCTAACATTGATCGATACTCGTGTCTAATGCTCTTGATATCTTCTCTAACACTAAACATTTAGACTTTTCTTTTTCAGTTAAGTTGCTAGACACACCTTAGAGGTATATTAGTCCTTTTGTATCTCTTTTTTTTTTTTATTTTTTTTAAATAAAAAAGGTGTAGTTATCTAAAAACTATGAAGAGGGATATAATTTCTAAAATTGACTATAGAAAGAGTGTGTTTTACCTAATTTTTTAAAAAGAAAATAACTAAATATATAGAATAAATTTTGTCATTTGGCATAAAGATCACAAGACACAAACCAAGCATTCTGTTTGTACAAGCTTAAGCATGTCATATGGCAATGTTGTTGCTATTGGGAGCAAAAATATTGGATTCCTCTACAAATCAAATATATGGCGAAGAATATATATTGAATGATTCATGAATGATTGATAATTGATAAACTATAGAGAGGATAGAGGAAAAAGAATGTCTCTCGGTCGCCCATATAATTGAATGAATAATTGTCGCACTAACACTACTTGCTTTGTACATATATGCGCATATAAGTTATGACAATTAGTCATATTAAGCCAGCTGCGTATTGGTAATACTGATCTACTTTTTTATGCTTTTCACTTGGCCACTTGAAGTAATAGTAGTACTCCAATTAATATTGTATATGTAGTTTCTGACACAAACTTGCAATGCTTTTCTTCCTGGTTCCAGCTGCGACAGCATGCAGCATGCTACGCGGGCCAATTCATTTTTGGCTCTTCTTCACATTATTAACATCACCAATTGTGCAAGATAGTAATTATCAGGACAAGCGATCTATGTCTACACAACAAGTCGTCTATGGGACTGCTAATAAGAGTATACGACCTTTGTATTACTAAATGAATCATCTTCAAATTCTATATATATATATATATATATATATATATATATATATATATATATATGTAATTTTGCTTGTATATATGCATCCTTTATCATAACTATTACTAAATTGTCTATGTTAAATTAGTGGTGACCCAATGAATGCAGAGTCCAAATGTAGCTGGTAATAACCACATCTACTTTAGTCAATTTTTTTATTTTTTTTTGAAATATACATATAAATTAGAAGCAGAGAATTATAACCTTAAATCTTAATATCAGAAGTGGTGTGTTAACCTAGTCTGACTACGGATGGTCTAAGTTTTAAATCCCCAACTCTAAGTGAAAAAATAAATAGATGAAAATAGATAACACAAATAGCTATCCAAATTTATACCTGTGGTTTGGATAGAGTACAGTATATTTCTTTTTATTTGTGTTTTCTGTTTTTAAAATTTGGTACCATAAGTGTAGCATAGCAAATTAACTATAAAGGGTAACTTTGACATTGAGTCAATTACAAGAGGAGCATGATGTAATGGATATTGTCCTTCTTTTGCAATATCTTGTTATGATCTATTTGAGGAAAACTCCAAAACTGAGAATATAATGAATAAAAGCAAGGGGGAGACGAAAAGCCCAACTCGATGATCAATATCATTGAGATTCCACTCCATGTTTTTATCTCCTTGTTATGTATCTCTCTTTGCTACCTACCATTTTTCTTTTGGCCATTTTCGACTTTCTTTTTTCCACACTTTGTCCATACCAATATATTTCTATGCCATCCTTCAAAATTATAGGCACGAGCAAAAATCCAAGATGACGATTAGTAATTTTTAAATGAAAATAGTGATAAACAGTAATTTCTAAAATTTCAGAAAAATTTAAGTACTTAAAATTTAAGTTTTAATCCTCAAAAGTAAATAAATTATAAGATATTATTTACCAATTTTAAATTTCTAAGAAATTCTTCATTTTAAGTTTAGCAAAAATCCTAGTTAATTAGTTTAAAATTTTTTATTAATTCATGAAATTTAATGAAACAATTCAAATAATTTACCTAAAAATCATTTTATTTTCTATATACTTGATTTAATAACAAAAATCATCCGTATATATCTGCTTAGTAAATATATCACTATTAGCTAAATAAACTTGACTTAGAAAAAGAAAATTGATACATAATACAAACCAACTAATAAAGAGGATTGGAACTGTAAACATATACCAAACATGCTTGCCAAGCCACCAGAATAATTACCATAAAATAAATCGACACCTGAAAAAGAGAGGAAGTAGGGAGATGAGCACGTGAATGCTTAATAGAAATTCAATTATATTTTTAAATTGATGCAATTTTACTAAACTTGCATAGCTAATGCTTTTTCTAAATTTCATTTATAAACTAGATATAAAATAATTAATATATAGAATAGTCGCATATTCAAAACTAAAACCAGAAATACACATTTGTACACATTATAAATCAACTGATCCCATGAATTCACACCCTCTCATCACGAACTAGAGTAATTCGTACCACATGTACTAAGTACTCTCTGCCTGATATCTATCCTAAACAACTATAAGGACACAAATGTGTCTAAGCCTATTGAATTAGAGGGGCAACTAAATGCCTACACCTACTGAATGGAAATAATCAAAAAGACTCTGCGCAGATTTACGGGTACTCACCAAGAGCGGGTGTGTTAGTCCGTCCACTACAACAACGCGATACCTAAGATGTATCTCATGAATAATCCTATAGTATGTACAATATGTAACAAAATATGCGTAATAACTATGTAATACATAACCAAACAATACTTTAAAACTCCACTTGATATTATTCTGAAATTCACTGTACATTGGGTAGAGAATCCGCTAAATCACTCAAGAATCATGATTTTATAAATATGTGTAAAAGTCACACAGTCTAATTCCAAAATAATCTAAGATTTTCCAACAGTTTATCAAAATATTTTTTATCTCACGATTTTTCATAAAATAGTCATAATGCAAATTTTAAATTAAATCATGTATAAAATCAGGTAATTGAACCCCTACCTCAATTGAGTGTCCATATAGTGCTACGGAGCTATGGAGAAAATTTGGCGTCGTTTGGAAGGTTGGGCATCATTTTTGAACTTTTGATCGATAACTTTGAAAACTCTATTTTAAATCAAAGCTTTAAATCATAAAACGGACTTCACCACTAAATTCAGAGCACCCAAAAATGCTAGGTTAGACATATAATTTGACCAATTCGGGCTCGGACCGAACCCAGAATCACGGCACACAAAATAAGACCATCTAGGTCATTAGATTTAGATTTTCTTGCTCGTCACTAAATATACGCAATGTGTGTGTATATATATATATATCAAAATTTTTGTTTTTATGAGTACATCACAAATATGAGGTTTATTTTACGATCTAACGGTCAGATCAAAAAATTTAAATATGAAACTAAAATAGTTCAAAATTGACAAAATATAATCCGGGAACTATTGAGTCAAGATATATATACTACGTTGAAGATCAAGACGAGACGAGTTGAACCCGATCAGTTTCACGGCGAAACATTGCCGGAATCGGCACCGGCGTCGAAAAATCAGTCACAGTTTCATGGCACTACCGATGGCGAACGGGACGTCGTCAATTAGCGGAGACTGCGGTGCAAAGATCGTCTGGCCTCAAACTGTCGACCACAAGTGGTGGTGGCACTCGACGCTGCTAGGAAAACCTTTGTCAGAGCTTCGTCGGTTTTTCAGCGTTTTGGTCGAGAAATCGCGAGGGAGAGAGATGCAAAGATCGTCTGGCCTCAAACTGTCGACCACAAGTGGTGGTGGCACTCGACGTTGCTAGGAAAACCTTTGTCGGAGCTTCGTCGGTTTTTCAGCATTTTGGTCGAGAAATCGCGAGGGAGAGAGAGAGAGAGAGAGAGAGAGAGAGAGAGAGCTGAGGAAAAAATGAGCTACATGCCACATGTCCATCCATGAATGGCCTCTAGGTTTTGCCAATTAGTCCCTGGTTTGAAATTTCGTCATTTAAGTCCTTCTATTTTGCAAATTGGTCCATTTTTCAAAAATTCTTTCAAATTAACCAAAAATTTGAATTTTTAATTTAGTTTAATTTATTTTATTTATTTACTATTTTTTTAAATGGTCAAAAGACCAAAACACTCTTAGGAAAAATAAAGGGGTTTTTACACATGTCTTGGCTTTTAATTAAGAAAAAAACTGAAATCAAATTAAGGTTCATGCTTATGGAACCGTAGAAAACGACCTACAGAGCTTCCAAAATGCGAAAAGAAAATGAAAATATATGAGCCTCAACCAAATAATACAGCCAACTCTCACCGAGTTTCAGATTTTGAAGTGTGTGTATATATATATATCGCATATACTTTGCAGTATGTTGTATGTACGCATACAAACAATATTTGCAGGTATAAAATAATGAAATATATATATATATACGTAAATCTATGTATATGCACTTTCAAACATATATTATTCTTTCTTATATTCGAGTACAAACCTATGTTTCTTTTTCGTCTTATATGATTTAACAACGTTGAATCCAAAGAGGCAAAGATCCTTTCGTTGGTACAAAGCTATATCTGAACACTAGTGGCTGGTCTCTCAACCAAAGCAAAGTACGGTATATGAGCCTAGCTATTTGTATTGATTTGATCAAATGTAGAGTTTATATTTCGAATAGTGAATATATATAAAACCAAAAAAATTTACATGGTTGAGCAATTTTGTCGCCTATTTTCACCGTTTTTAGGAGAATGTTATTACTTAATATATATAAGTTGTCAATGTATTTTTCTTTTAATTAGGTATTTTTTTTTACCGTTGGATTATTATTTTATATTGATATAATAATAACTATAATAAATTGTAAGAATATACATAATTAATATTATTTTTCTCTCTTATTTTTTACTATAAAAAAATAAAAAAATATTTTACTATAAAAAAATGTTTTACTATACGTGTATAGTAAAGTTTTATTAGTTAGAATGATACTCATATATTCATATAAATATCATGTCTTGTTAATTAAGAATATGCATGTCCACGTATATAACTGCTAACTCTTAGACTTTTAAGGGTACAAACTTCAAATCGTCGCCTGCTTTTAAATATATGATTCAGACTTATCATTAAAAAAAAAACAAAATATAAAATATAAAACTTTTGGGGCGGCGTTGGCGATATGTGTCCAATTAAGATTATTTGTTTACGTAATATTGAGTCTAGTGAACATCTGAAAGGAGTATAAGAGTGCAAACTTCAAATCAGCTCACCTCTTTCTTTCTTTTTTTATTTATTTATTTTTTATTTTTTAAAGATAATGAAAAAGGACTACAAAAAGAGAACAAACAGGTAAACCTATAAGAAGGTCTAACATAAAAATCAAAATCAACAAAAGAATTCAAAACTCTGCCATGGAATGTCACCCCAGTCATCACTGCAACTTTGATTTCATTCTCTATATATATAAATTACTTCACCTCTTTTTAAAATTAAAATTTAACAACAGTATTGTAGACAAAATGATTAAAAAACTATTTTTTTTCCTTGAAAAAACAATAATTGAGGTTTTTCTTTTAAATTACAATGTATAATATCTGTCTATATATATACACTATAGACTATATGCGACGAACTAAATCATCATGATGATGATGAGTGCATGTGGCATGTATGCGTAGTTTGACCCGCTGGTCCTCGTCCCATATGTCAATTCCACAGTGTCCATCATGCCTCTTTGGCATCATGAAAATAATTATAATTATTGATTATATTTTTTCTCCAATTCTTTTGACAACAATCTCAAAAAAGACATTGATTTCTTCATTTCCGGACAGTCAGCTCAGAATCATACTAGTTGATGTTATTGAATTAATCATTATTTAACTAGCTGCATATAGCACAATCAATATTCATACTTACCTTGCCATACATGATATTCTTAGGATAGACAAATTGGTTGAATTCTCAGTCCATATCTTCTACAATTTTTTTCTCTTCAATATTCACACCCATGAACATTATAGCATGCCCCTTTTTATGGTAGATTGATTTGAAGTTTCAACAGAATCAGGTACCAGAAATATATATTTGGCCAAAAGTTCTGCATTAGAAAGAGTATAATAACCCAATAAATTGGGAGAAAACAACACTCATGAGCATATAAATATCAACAGTAGAAACACTTTTGAACAAAAAATTAAATTGAAAGAAAAGAAACTTCATATTGATATTTTCTCACAATAGAGTACCCAAATTTGGCAAAACTTATTAAGCATTAATAATTTATTTAGTTTTCAATTACCCTATTTTTGTGGTCAATTTGATCAAATTTTGACAAAATTAAAGTACTTTTTATAATATTTTGTAATCTCTGCTTGAATGATACGATGATGATTAGGTTATTTGGATAGAAAATAAAACAAAACTATCTTTATTATGATGATGCAATTCTATATTTACGGTATATACTAACATTCTAAGCACAACTTAAATTCCCAACTCTCAGTTACATTACCAAACGACACCATTATGAAAGCCAAATTACCATGCAAGTTTTACCCAGATATCAAGAATTTAGTACGTATATAGTGCAGGAAAACTGTGGAATTTATAACAGCAATTCCAAATCTCTAGGCTGTATAAAACATACGGACAAAAAAGAATATTAGCTAGGCTTAGTGGGAATGAATGATATTAATATATGAGACATTAAGCTTATAATTATATAACCTTTAGTTTGTGGACATATATATTGGACAGAGAACCAAACAAGGATGAGTGGGCCTGTTTGGAAATTAATCCTTATTTAGCTCTCGTTGTATTATATTATGGGCTTGAATTCATCGTATAAACAAGATTTTTTGTGGTAATTGAACATTCTTCCTTCAATTACTGACTGGAGCTTATTGTGGCCCCAGGACTTTACAATTTAATTAATAAATTCATGTGGCCGTGGCCGAGAATATGTATACATTTTTTCAGAGACATTAACCCCGTTGGTGCTTCTTTCAATTAGGTCGGGGTTGTTTTCGAATAAATGTATATACATAGTCTGTTGCCATGAGCAAAATATAAATTATATATTGTGCACTATACACTCAAGTTTTTATTTTTTATTTTTGGAAATGTATTCAAGTATTTTTAATCTCTTCTAACAAGTTAAATTAATTTGGAACTAGCTAGTATTCTAACTAAATAATCAACCACATGGAGAATATATAATATGTAAATGGATTTAAGTAAGATCAACTTGTTTTTTTCTTAAAAATACTAATAATAATAAAAATTACATCAACTTGTTCCAAGAGGATAACAATTTTAAATATATACCTATATAAATTATATCAAGCAGGGCAGGTACTCTAGACGTACTAATATCAATGGGGTTTTTGAAATCCTAACACCAAACCGCGATTTGGAATAATTCATTTATCGAATCGACGCTAATTTAAGGGTGATTTTACACATATTTATATACACTTAATTAATAATATATCCATATGTTCCTTTCAAAAGAAAAAATTATACAATAATATATTATATATCCATCTATGAGCCTAATTTTTTTTCCTTAAAAAAAAGACCAAAGGAAGACGCTGGAGGAATAAATTCATAAATAATTAAGAAGAAGAAATTATTAAGGGAGTGGAGTCACTATACGTGCCTTGGGGAAGGGAGATGAGGGAATCTACGCAATGTATAGTGTCGTTACATGGTCGGACATACATATGATATATATAGTCCTCATTCTCTACTTCCATAAATTAATCTGACCACTAAAATATAATGAACAAATATATAAAAAGAATTATCCTTCTCCCACCTGGGAATTAGGGTTTCAATCTGTGGAACTAACACATGGGGCTTATTATATATTTATACGTGTGCATGTGTGTATGGCATAGGATACCGGATGTGGATGAGGAAGCATCAAATATTTGGAAAGAAGTTCCGAATGCATGAATCCAAAACCAATTAATACTTTATCATTTTCATATTATTTCTATCTAATTTTAATTTTTTGAGGTATAAGTTTAGTTTTAACTTGAATTATTGTCCAAAATCGATGAAACCGTGGGTCTGCTCAAAGTCAGCTCAGATAACGACGTTTTTGTATCAATATACCACTTTTGTTAGAAATTATATCACTCCTCTAGTTTAAGAAATGCAATAATTTGATTTATGGCACAGTCAAATGCGTGTGTACATGAGGAGTACATATACTTACATTAGCAGAGTTGGAGTCAAGAGTAGTAATGGATAAGATGCACCATTAGCTTTGGCCCCCTACTCTTTAGAAGTGGGGACAAAAGTTTGAAACTTTCAAATTTAAGCCTTTGTGGGCAAGGGAAGATGTCTATCTCTATTTTTTTTTCTTTTTTTTTTTCGCTAATCTATATTTTATTGGGAAAGGTTTACAATATATGCTTATCACGACGTACGTATCAGTATTAATAATATGTTTCATGATGTATACATATAGTAGACATGGGTCAAATATTGGGGAGTGATATTTTGTGTGGATATACAATTTCTCATATACCATATACCGTGGCAACATTAATATTATATACGTTCTTCAATGTATTAATCTTTAGTATATACAACTAGACACAAAGTCTCAAAATCAAAAAAGCAAATTAGGATGATGAATATAATACATATCATGAGATCCGTAGTAGCTAAATATATGCACTGGTATTTTGGGGTATATATATATATACACACATATCTGCCATGAAACGAAGAATCTAGCTATACATTATTGACATATATATTACAAAAATTAATTTACAACTTTTTGAAAGCACTAGGCAATCACGTGGGGATCGTAGCATAGCACTACAGAACTATAACACTATAGCGGGTGCTATAAATAATTATAATGGAATAAAAAGTTCGATTTCTACATCTAACTTTCACGTGAGAAAATCCTGTATGGTCAACTTGGCATTTTACTACATATGATCAGTCAATTTTACATAAAAACATTACAATAAAATTCCTACCTCCGCATCCTTTCGGTTCATATTTCGAGATCAGTTTTGCATGACACACTTAGCTATCTAAACTCCAGAATCCACAACATTAATTACCAAGAGAAAAACCCAAAAATATATGCAAAACCAAAATGTATCACAGAGCAACGATCAGACATACCTTAACAAGTCAGCAAAAATGACCGTATAATATTATATTCACGTAACATCTCATGATATATGTATCAATATCATATATATAAAAACTCACAATACATTGATATTTTTCGGCATAGAGACTGATATTTTGGGTATATAATTAGTTGTCTAGAACAAACGCGTCTATTTCTATTAAAAATTTATTCATAATTACGTGAGCACAATGAAGAAGAAAATAAAATATTAAAAAAAAAAACTGTGTGTGTTCAATCACGGTCGTTAAATAACGCAGAACCATCCAACGGTGAAGAATGGACAAGCGATGGATGTGAAGATGCTACAAGCCTTTTATACATATCAAAGTGAATCTGATATGGACAGATACATTTTTTGGTTGAATATATGAATACATGTTTGTTTGTGAATTACATGATTGAAATGGAGAAGCTAGTACATGGCTGCTGCCACATGCACTCATAGCCCTTTGGGATGATGAATGGGGCAGAAATCAGACTCACAGTCTTTAGTTGGGTCCCAAACAACCTTCACAACCCCACAGTACTATTGCTGGGCCTCTCTGTACAGGTATCACGGACGGTCCTATCGGTTCATGCCTCGGAAAGGTAACTAAATTACCTCTCTCTGACTTGTCTCTGTTTTAATTTTTTTAAGATCATCAAATGCCTAGCTAGTTAGACTTAGTATGTTATTTCCATCATTAATTATGGTATAATCATAACATCCAGAGCAAGGTCATAAAGGCAACTCACTTTTCTGAATACCCTTTTGATAGTCTTACACATATATTATACATATTTATTACCCCCATCAAATCTTGATTCTTACACATATATTTTACCCCTTAAATAGTACACACTATTATTATAGCCTTTTTCAATTGTTAATTTTTAAAAACATAATTGGAGTTTGAGCTCTAAAAGCTACTTTTTATGACAAGCCCAAGAAAGAGGAATTAAAGAGTTCGAAAATTACACAAAGCCCTACACTGCTCAATTAGAAGCAGCTAAATAAGCTAGCTCGCACTACACTGTCTTTCACGGCTCTCCATATGTAAAAACTATGACTGTCTGTGAGAGAGATAGATATGTGGAGAGAGATAGAGGAGAAGGTGGTGGCCCATCAAAATCTATGGCTGACCAACCTTAAGGATACGACTAGCTTGCTAGTAAGATAGAAGAAAAGAAACACTAGCTCTCCACATTAAGACTAAAACCACAACAAGAGCAAGATTGAGAAAGCTCAGAGAGAGAGAGAGAGAGAGAGGAAATAATATTCTGTCTTTGGCCATCAAACTGTTTTGGTTTTTTCCTTTCGAAAATCCAAAACAAAACAAGCTAAGGCAACAAAAACTTAGCCAGATCTCCCCCCAAAGAAGAGTCCGAAGCTCTAGTATATTTATATTTTTGGATAGACATCTTCTACTTTAGATTCAAACCCTTGAGTTTAAACATCTTTTTCTGTCGTTTTGGCAGAGTCTGGAAGGGGTTGAGGTTGTGTGTGTGTGTCACCAAACATAAACATAAACACAAACCCTTGTTTTCTTTCTCTTGTACGGTACTCTCATAGATGCGTATGATGGCTGGTACTGAAGGCTTTTCGGTATCCTCTTCTCATATTAATGGCTGGTTTGGTCATCATCAACAAGAACCAAGCCCCAACGACACTTCTACTAGCCCTAAACCAAATCCAAATCCAAACCCTGCTTCCAAGAAGAAGAGAAACCTCCCAGGAACACCAGGCAATTATATATATTTCATTACCTTGAGTACCATATTTATTTAGTACTACTTCGTCATATTATTTTCTATATATCTATACTAATTTGTTTTGGGGGTTTACAGATCCAGATGCGGAGGTTATTGCTTTATCTCCAAAGACCCTTATGGCCACAAACCGATTCATATGCGAAATATGCAATAAAGGGTTCCAGAGAGACCAGAATTTACAGCTTCATCGAAGAGGTCACAACCTTCCATGGAAACTCAAGCAAAGGACTAATAAAGATCAGGTCAAGAAGAAGGTCTACATATGCCCTGAAAAGACTTGTGTCCACCATGACCGGGCACGAGCCCTCGGTGACCTCACCGGAATAAAGAAGCACTTTAGTCGAAAACATGGCGAGAAGAAGTGGAAGTGTGAAAAGTGTTCGAAGAAATACGCAGTTCAATCTGACTGGAAGGCTCATTCCAAGACTTGTGGGACTAGAGAGTACAAGTGTGATTGTGGAACCCTCTTTTCCAGGTCTGTAATTAGCATTATTTAGTGGTTTTGGTTTAGTTTTTGTTGTTGGTAATTAATTAATTTTTTCGTGTGTTTTTTGCAATAATTAATAGTGTTTTAATTTGGTTAATTAATTATATATGATCAGGAAAGATAGCTTCATCACACATAGAGCCTTTTGTGATGCCCTAGCTGAAGAGAGTGCTAGGCTTACTTCAGTTGTGTCCGCCAATCTGAGCTTTGGAAACAATAATGTTCATCATAGTAATATGATCAACATTAATAATAGTTCTAGTACTACTAGTACCATGGCTAATATACCTCATCACCTCACGGATCATATTTTGCCACCTGGACTCGTCGCCAGTGGTTGCGGAGTCCAAGATTACGGCCCAAATAGTCATGGTTTTCAGCTTCAAGATTTCAATATTAATGGAGATCAGTTTCACAAGCCTAGATTGTCACTTTGGCTCAATCAGGTTAATAATAGCAACATTCCTGTGGATCATATTCAAGGCAATTCTAATTTTTATAACGTGCCAGAGATGGTTCAGAATATGGGATCAGCTAGTAGTACTACTACTCTCTTTGGCTCCTCGTCTTCATCCATGTCCAGTTATGGAAACTCTAATCATTTAGTTGGGTTTGATAATCAAAAGAGTGCCTCAACCACAATTCCAAATCTGTCCTTATCACCCTTACAAGTAGGGCTAAAGGAAGGAGGAGCAAATCGTCTTTACTCGTCATCGTCCGAAAAGGCACAAAACTCATCATCAAAGCCTATTGCTCCGATGTCCGCCACGGCTCTTCTTCAGAAGGCAGCTCAAATGGGCTCAACCAGGTCAAGCAACAACCCTTCCTTCTTCGGAAGCAGCAGTTCTGGTGTTATGATCATGAGCTCGTCGTCTTCATCTTCGTCTTCGTCATCGCCTTCTTCTTCGGTCAGTGCTACCACTACTACTACTAGTACTGCCACAATGAACTTCAATTCTCTAAACCAAAACAGGAATGTTAATGTGGCCAACATGGTTGATCATAACCATGGATATCTGGACGGCTCAAATTTGAGTAACATTTCATCAAACGGCCTTAACCAGCTTGTTCTAATGCAAAAAAGTGGTGGTACTATTGGAAAAGCAAGCGATCAACCGGTGTTAAAGCTTATTAATCCTTCTTCAAATGGCATAGAGAATGGTCTGACCAGGGATTTTCTAGGCTCGGGATCAGGAGGAGAGATATCACAGAGACAGTTCTTGTCACACTCCATTGGCTCAGCAATGGGATTGAGCCAATTCACTGGCAACCACTGAAGTCCTAATCAGGTTAATCGTCCACGTATGAAAAATGTCATGTACTATATATATTATCTGTGACATATATGGTACCGTTCATAATGATCATCATGAGTTGGGGACCGAGTTGGACTCGGTGGGAGCATAAGAAATTCAAACTCAGTGGACAGCAGCTAGCTCAATGAGATATCAGAAAAGGAAAGATCGATCACAAGTCATGAATACGAACATGAGAGGCAGTTGGTGGGACCCAATAATGCATGTCTGAACCCTGAAGTGACAGAACAACGAGCGAACTACGAGTCATATAATATAAGTTCATGTTTTCCTTGTTTGTGTTTCTTCGTGTTGTTTAGTCTTTTGTCTTAGTTTCACTGATCTTTTTCCTATGGTCTTTTTCTCGTCTTAAGCTTTAAGCACAGAAAACTACGTGATATATATATATATATATATATATATATATACAGAGTTGACCGTATGTCAAAGTTAGCTTTTTGGGGTATACACCCTCGTCAACTTTGGTGGGTTCAAAGGATTTTGTCTAGTCTTAAATTTGAGATTTGTTAATTAAACCAGCCACTAAGTATCGCTGATTTTGTTTTTGGTATATAGACTTTGGTTTAAGATATAATTAATTAGTTAGTGACACATGACGTGAATTGAGACCAAAAGTGGAGTTTAAGTGGTTTGGTTATACACGTCTCAGCGCCTTTTTGGCATTTTTCCGCTACATTCAAGTGCAGTTATGGTCTTTTTTGGTAGAATAGATAGGCAGAATCTAGGGCCGGCTTCCGGGTTAGACTTTAATCAAGAATAGTAATGTAAGTTATGACCTTCAACATGTACGATCATCATGGCCTAAGGCACTCTAAAGAAGGCTCATGTGCAAATTATAAAGTCAAAAACAGCTGTCTGATAATTAATTTGCAATTGTTGAACTAATGGTGATTATTACTTATATATATACCTAAAATAATCACGTTAAGAACACTATAAACATCAAGTGGATTACTAGTCGAGTAATAATGTCTAATGCGTTTTTTCATGGTAATAATAACTTAATAAGTTTCTTATATTTTGCCGCTCCTACCCCGATTTCTCCTTCCTACCTTTTCTTTCACTTAATAATTACGTGATATTAAACGGTTTTGGAGTGCAACTTAACTATAGATAATAGCTAGCTTACTAGTTCCAACTCAACACAATACACATGATGTATAAGTAGTTTGGACGCTTTTATAATGATTAGGGTTGGTTTTAGCTAGATTGCAAAGTTAGTTTAATACATACATACATATATATAATTAAACGGATCGAACTTATATAAAGTCACGGATCAAAATAAGGTGAGCATGAAAATTAAATATAGTACTGTTAACATATGTACCTGCACATACTGATACTTGGTGTCGTTCGTAGTTGCTAAACATTTGCTTAGGATACCGCATGAAAATGGGGTCTTACAAACTTATTAATTGGGACTTTGTCGATTAGAATATACATTTGTTTACAGTAAGTGATACAAAATTAAGGAACGTATGTAAAGACCTCGGAAACAACTTGAGAGAATGTTTTGGATAATTTATACATAATTAGTGTGATACATTGAAAGTTGCGTTATGATAGCCGTTGATAGGTTTCAAATATGTCCCTCTAAATAAAAACTAGATTTTTCCCAATTAATATGTGAAGGAGATGATCAAGAAAGTTATCCTTTAGACAACTTTTATAAGGGCAACCCTTATTTCCGGTTAGAGATTGCCTCCTATCATAGGGTACTGTTGTCCCTACAAAACCGTTGCTGAGCACTGTTTAAAAAGACCAGTTTTGACTTTCTATAGTCAATTTTTTAATATGTTTAAATGTAGCAGAGCCCTAGTCTGAGGGAGGTGAAGCGTGTAGTCTTTGAGAACCATGGAAACTTTAACACCACGAATGGTCACGTAGACAGCTCCTTGGACAAAGAACTATTGGGTCTTATGAAATAAAATCCATAGAAAAGGATACAAAGACCATCGCCCCTTCGAGAGCTTAAAGCTAAGTACACATTATCGTATAAAAATATATCATTACTTTATCGTATAACGAGTTTAACCTTTTTATTGGTACTTGTCACGACCAGCTTTTTGAGACCTGGGTCGGCCTATTCTTTGGACTCTGAAGTGATATGATATCTTATTATTAAGTAATAACAATGCTAGATACATGTTAACCATTAATTTTCTACGTAATAATAATCTACTCTACTATTGAATGTCATGTCACACACTTGAATAATTAAAATTTCATAAACAAATAATTGTACCACCTTAATGGCCTTGAATCGGGCTTCCTACACAGATAGCATTCCGAATACACACATATATATATATACATATATATATATATATATATATATGTTAGTTTCATTGAAATATGAATCTAACAGCCTAGTATATACCTGCATCGACTTTAGGTTAATAAAGGCCCATCCTAGTATCTAACTGCAACTAGTTAAGTAGACAAATACACTTTCTAAGAAACATAAATCAAATTTAATAACACTTGTTTATACTTTGCAAACTATCACTTTAGTCGCTAAACTTGTTTGAGATTGATTTGGGTTGTGAAAAATGGCAAACAAAACAAATTTAAAAAGAGCAAAGTGTTACAAATAACTAATTGGGCATATGATGTAGTACTAGGTGGTCTAATTTTTCAAGTGATCTAGGATTTTTGGGCCAAAATAACATTTTCTTTTTTGAATCTTACCTTTTCGGAAGAAAAAACACTATATTAGGAATGTCATGAATTTATGACTGGAACTCAAAATTTTTATAAGCATGACGGTCATAAAACTGTTGACCACCGGTCATAGCGGTAGAATTATGACTACCATTTATTATGGTTTTGTGACAATCCTAAAAATGTCATTTGAAAAAGATTTTGGACCCAATTACTCCTATAGGGTCCAAAACCTTTTACCAAATGTTCATGTGGGCCTAGTTGGGCCAAAGTTCAATTACAAAGCAAGAAGGTCCGTTCTTCTAAGACCAAAATGTCTCGACAAAAGAGAAAAGAGAAATTTATCCCTTGTATTCGTTTTTTAAAATTTTTTTCATAAATATCCGTCTTTAATTTTTCTTTCAAAAATACCTGTTTTTAAGGCCCACATTTCATATGCAAAATATGAGTAGTCCACATTAACAATATAAATTTTATCCGTGAGGTACACATTTTATCTATAAAATATAAACGGTATACATTTTAAAAATGTATGTTAAATTTTAGTATAATTTTTATGCATGAAATGTAAATCACGGTATACATTTAATGGATGAAATATATACCGTGATATATATTTCATGTGTAAAACAATAGTGGTTTATATTTCTCCAAAAAAATATATATAAAATCGGATATTTGTAAAATAAAAATAAAAAATAGGTATTTATGAAAATATAATTTAGAAATGGGTATTTATAAACGTTTTCCAGATAAAAAGGTCTTCAATCATACGACGGTGGTAGTTCATTGTTGGGTTAAAATCGTGACATGTGGCAACTACAACTATTTGTTCCTAGAATCCACGTGTAGGCCAATGATAGGCCAGAGTAACGTGGAATGGCACTGCGAATTCTAAAACCCAAACCAGCAAATCGCATTATTCTCCAAACTATACAAACTTTATTTTCTCAGACATTTTTGTTTTGCTTACTCAATTCTTCTTCTTCTTCTTCTTCTTCTTCTTCTTCACTTTGAATTTGTGGTAATATACGAAAACGTATAATCCGTATTTATATATAAATACGTATACGAATTCAGAGAGTGAATGCTAAAGAATCAAATGGAGGCGATAGCTTGGAGTGGATTAGCTTACGCAGGGTTCTTGCTACATTTCGTCCTGGTCTGCCAGCTCCTCCTACTTCAACCTCTTTCTGCTTTAGGTTTGTTCTTTTATTTAATGTTTATTAGTTTTTTTAAAATTTAATGGAATGGGAAATATGCAAGCTTCGATCTGGTACTCATTTCTATATATATATATGTGTGCGCTTTTTATTTAGGTTAAATATAATTAGTTAGATGTGTTTGTTGATCGGATTTCTGGGTTTAGGTTTTGGCTCCTAAAAAATACTGATTTTTAGTTTTGATTTGGGATTCAAAGCTTATATCTTTCTTTTTTTTTTTTAAGGTTTAATTTCTAAGAATTTTAGATAATATTATTGATTTAGTTCTAAAAAGAACTATTGGTTGTAATAAAAAAAAAGTCTTAAATTTTAGCAAATAACTGGGAATAATGATATTGCCAAAAGAAAAAAAAAAAAGGTATATGTATTCTGAATGATTAATTTGCATATGCTAGAAATTGGGTTTGTTTCTTTTATTTTATTTTTTTAATTTTCTTAAAATTTGAATTTTTATTTACTTATCTAGTCATTGATTTGCGTTGACGAGAGTAAATTGTGGTATAAAACGTGTTACTTGGATGTGTAGGAAGCAAAGCTAGTAATGCTGCTGAGTTGTTTGAGAAGGTTTCACAAAATGTTAAAGTGAAGCGTTATAGTGAGGCACTTGATGATCTTAATGCTGCTATAGAGGCAGACCCAACACTTTCCGAGGCGTATTTTCATCGTGCATCAATTCTTCGTCAATTATGCAGGTTCTTACCAAGATTTGTTTAGTTAGAATCTTGTTTCATTGGTAAATATGATATGGGAATCATTTTGAATTAGTGGAAATTATGTTGCTTTATTTGTCATAATTTTCAAATTCTAAGAAGTATCTGAACTACTATCAAAGAATGTCTTCTGTTCTGTGTATATTTGAAATTAAAGGACCAATTGTTAGTTTTCAAAACTTGATGTCAGCAATACAAGCAACCAAAAACTCAGATAAATCACTGCAGTGTAGCTTATCTGTTTTGAATAATTCATAACAATCCTATTGTACTCGAAGCATATCAACAAAGAGGAATATTAGAGATTACCTCCCAAACTTTGCATTGTGTTTCTAGCTGCCATTGATATAATATTTGAAGCAACTTCTTTTCCTAAAATTTTAGAAATGAAGCATTTACTACCTGTTCTGTTCACATTATTCTTTTTAGCATCAACAGCTACTCTTTGTTGACAATCAATGATAATTGTTGATGTTCACAGTAATTCTTGAGTCAGTTTAATTTTTACCTCCTTTATGTGTAAGGTCATATTGACTTTGTCAAGAGAAAATGCGTTTAATAATATATATATATATATATAAAAGAAATCTATATATATAAAAGAAATCTTTTCATTTCAGAATTCTTAAATAGGTCCATGTATTCCCTCTCTCTCTCTCTCTCTCTCTCTCTTTCCAATTTCTGATTGGAAAATTATATGATTCAGGCGGTTTTTGGCTGATGTAGATATGAGGAATCGGAGAAAAGCTACCAGAGTTTCCTGGAGCTAAAACCTCGGAATTCGGCAGCAGAAAAGGAACTTTCTCAATTGCATCAGGCTCAGAGTGCACTTGCTACAGCATTGTCTCTCTTTGAGTCGAGTGATTATGCAAAATCTTTGGAATATGTTGACAAAGTGGTACTCGTTTTCTCTCCAGCATGCTCAAAGGTAAATTTATTTCTCTCTTTTTTGAACGTTATTGCTAGTTTGATTGTACTTTTCTTTGTAATATGTATGATATCCAATTAGCTGACAGTAGTTAGTAAAAAATTGAGGTGGTGGATAGAAAAAAACTTTAGTTCAATACTGTCTTGCGTGGTAACTTCACAGAGATTGGTTAATGCAGGCCAAACTCCTCAAGGTGAGATTATTAATAGCAACTGAAGACTACTCTGGCGCTATCTCTGAGAGTGGATTCATTCTTAAGGAAAATGAGGATAATCTGGACGCATTATTACTCCGTGGTCGTGCCTACTACTATTTAGCAGATCATGATGTTGCTATAAGGTTTGTTTCAGAGCAGATTCACGGAACGGCTTGACTACAAGTTAAATCATTCAAACTTTCAATGCAATAATATAGATGAGTTTGTGTTTTTGTATAGGCATTACCAAAAGGGTCTCCGCCTTGATCCAGAGCACGGTGAATTGAAGAAAGCATATTTTGGACTGAAAAATTTACTCAAGAAGACTAAAGCTGTAAGTCTAAAATGTATTTCGAGTTATCTTCTCTTTCTCTCTCTTTGCCCTGAGGTTTGATGGTGAGAAGTTTTCCACCATGTTTTCATCGGTCAAGCCTCTTACGGCCAGTCTGTACATTGTTCAATAGTTTAATATTTTCTTTGAAACACTTGGTATTGTGCAGGCAGAAGACAATGTAAACAAGGGCAAGTTGCGGGTTGCAGTGGAGGATTTTAGAGCAGCTCTTGCCTTGGACCCTAATCATCTTGCACATAATGTACACCTTCATCTGGGTTTGTGTAACGTCCTGGTCAAGCTTGGGAGGGGAAAGGATGCTTTAGGCAGTTGTGATGAAGCACTTAATATTGATGGGGAGCTCCTCGAAGCCTTAGTTCAGGTTAGTGGTTCCACTCTCCATCAATTTGGCTTAACCAACTACTGAATTTTCCATCCATGAAGCCATTGCCTTTCTTGTTCTCTATTTTCAATATAAGCTGCTCTACTGAGTTTTCCATCCATGAATCCATTGCCTTTGTTGTTTTCTATGTTCAATAAGCTGCTCTAATGGCTGTTGTGTTTTCCAGAGAGGTGAGGCGAAGCTTCTGACTGAGGATTGGGAAGGAGCTGTTGAAGATCTGAAATCAGCAGCTCAAAGATCACCTCAGGTTAGTTTGCTGCTATTCTTTCTATGATCAAGTTTGTCCTAGGTATTTTATGTATTCCCTCTCGACACTGTTTCAAACTGCTTGCCTTAGCATTTTTAAGCCTTGTTATTTGTGTAACTAAGATCAATTAATTTCCGACATTTCAGGACATGAATATTCGGGAAGCTTTAATGAGAGCCGAGAAAGCCTTAAAGATGAGCAAACGCAAAGACTGGTACAAGATTTTGGGAGTTTCAAAGACTGCAGCTGTTTCTGAGATTAAGCGTGCCTACAAGAAGCTTGCTTTGCAATGGCATCCAGACAAAAATGTGGATAATAGAGAAGAAGCAGAGGCCAAGTTCAGGGAAATTGCTGCTGCATATGAGGTCTGATTACCACAATCTTCTATGAAACGATGTCAGATTCTTTAATGCTTTTGGTTGACACTCTTGCATGATTGCTTGATATTTGCAGTGAATCCAAATTTCCTGCTAAAATTTTGTCGACAACAGGTTTTGACAACTAACGCTTGAATGTTGTACCATCCTTCAGGTTCTCGGTGATGAAGAAAAACGAACAAGATACGATAGAGGGGAAGATCTTGAAGATACGGGTATGGGTGGTGGCGGTGGAGGCGGCTTTAATCCTTTTGGTGGTGGAGGACAGCAATACACATTTACATTTGAAGGTGGCTTTCCTGGTGGGTTTGGAGGAGGTTTTCCTGGTGGCGGCGGTGGCGGTTTTGAATTCCATTTTTGATTTCAATGAGTGGGATTTTGTTCTCATTAGACGTTCGCATAGATTGAGAGTGCAGTTCTTAAAGGAAGAACCTCCGACACCACTATGGCTAATTGCTGACAGTAGATAGAATCAGTTCGTCGTAAGAAATCGTTAGTTAAATGAAAGATGTATTCCTTTCACTTCTTTTATATGCTCAATGTATCGTTTATAACTTTATTTTATTGGCAATGGAACCCACATGTATTCTGTTTAGCCGATGAGAGAATCCTTGCACAGATGAAACAATACATTGTTGAAAAATTGGATTCAAAGATATTATCGTCATTTTCTGCAGATATTGTCATTCGTATGAATCATGTCGTTTCTACGGAGGGCGTTCATCGTAGTCATAGATTTTTGTCTTTTATGGATGTCGTGACTTGAGAGAGTTCTTAGCATGACGTTCTAGTTTTAAGAATCATGCCGCTAATAATTAGAAGAAAATAGACAAATAAAAGATGAAAAAAATGATGCCATTTGTTGATGTCGCATTAGTTAAATTTGTCAAATTTGGAGTCTCCCTTAAATTTGTCAAATTTGTGACAGATTGCTGTTTGTAAATCTGGCGTCGATTCAAGACATACATATTATTATTTATACTAAAGTTATCATTTATTATATTTAGAACAGTAACCGGACTCTGGGTTTTTTTTAAATTTTTTTTTCCACTCTCTTGAGTATTAAGGCTGTGCTTTTATGTTTTTGCCCTTGGAGTGTAGTTGGGGGTGGGATTAGGGTGGGGGCTTCTTGGTAATTTCAGATGGTGAGGGTTTTTGGCTCTGGTTGTGGTGTGTAGGTATATGATTACATTTTTGTCCTTAAATGATTTCTGTGTTTATTGTGTGAACTCAATAATTTGGTCTTTTTACTTTGATTGTCTGTGATTTGACGAAAGTGGCTCCGCTTAGACGATGATCGAGGAAATTAGGTGGGACATTTTTGGGATTTGGCTAGCTTTGGTTTCTTCGTCTAGTATACTTTCATTATTGTTTTCATTTTTCCTTTTCAATATTTCTCTTTCTCTCTCTCCTTCTCTATCTCTCTCTTTCTTCCTCTCTTCTTTCTTCTTCTTGATTTATGCTTGCTTTATCTTCAGATCTTCTTCTTCTTTTTTCTCCTTGGCTCTCTCTAAAATTCTATTTCCTTCTCGGCTTCCTCTTTTTTCTTCTTCAGATCATTCTTTTCTTTTTCTTTTTTTTCTTTTTTTCTTTGTTTGTTTAATTTTTGTGTTTCTAGGTTATGGTTTCTTTTATTCATTTTTATTTAAAATTTTCCTTCTTGTCCTTTTCTCTTTTGACGGTTTTTTTTTTTGTGTTCTCTGATCTTTGTTTGTTTGCTCATTTTTTGTTCTATTTTTAGATCTATTCTTTGTTGATTTGAGTTCGTTGCATGGATCTTGGTTCTACTGTGTTCTTCTCTCTTTTAATAGTATTTTCTTCCTCTAAATCTTTGTTATATTGTAATTTTTTTAGTGCTATTTGATAGAGTGCATAATAGCCATATAATTTGTGATATTCCTTTATATTTTAATGATTAAAAATACTTAAATATTGGATTTTGATTATGTTTCAGATTCTATGGAGTAGATTGAAGATTTGGATCAATATAGCATGATTTTGCGTGGAAAAATCCAGAGTCCAAGAAATTACACTGACCAGAAGAGGTTTTTACTTAAGACGTGGGCATGTTCCATCTATCCAGTACGTTCAAAGAAGAAGTTCGCAGATAAAGCGTGGGCACGCCTTATTGGTTGATACGATTTTGATTTATTTAAAAATAAAGATGTGAATGACAGCTGGAAAGATTTGTTTGCTTATCTTTAGGAAAGTTTCCCGATTGTTAATACTCCCTATTAAAGTGGGATTTGTTTTTAGTAGATTGTTTAGAGGATATAAAGAGGTGAGATCTTTTAAAGAGGGGGGATCATCTTTCTCAGCCCCTCATATCTTTTAGACGTTTTTCTTTCTGCTATAAATTGCTAAATATTTCTTCTAGCCAAGGGATAAGTGAAGTTTTGGTTTTTCAAGAATTATGAGATCTAATTAATTCTCCTTGTTCTTTTATTCTTCAATATTTATATATTTTCTATGTTCCTTGAAATTATTGTTTGATTGATTGATGCAAAAGGCCATTGTTCAATTTATCAAAATAATATATTGCCATTTAGAATTTCAAATCCGTAATCGTTTGAATGTTCTAATACAAGTGGTAAACTGACATACTTGATTATAAAAGAGATTTTCAATTTATGTCATGAAAATATATAATTTAGTCTAATTGAACCGAACCTCTGAGTTTGTTGGCTAGAATTGGTAGTCTCTCTAGTTGTTAATGCTATTGGTAAATTAAATCCTAAGAGCTTGTTTAGGATTGTCTACTAGTAAGAGAAATAATCAAAGAGCTTGTTTTGGTTATCAAGATATTAAGGAGAGATAGGTTGTTAGAGCTTATTAATAACTATAACCAGTTTATTAAAGAATTAAAGAAATTATCTTTGCATCAATGATCAATTCACTGATCCAAAACTGAATTTGTACCTTTGGCTAGATGTTCGTATTATATTGGTTTTTCCTTTATTTGCATTTCTTTTACTGCGTTCTCTTTAGATTGTTTAATTCTAATTTTTAAAATCCCTTTTTCTTTTATTTATCTTAATCTTTAAGGAAATAAATCTAAC